>JAHNEJ010002830.1:0-283405 GCA_022559845.1 Amorphophallus konjac | reverse complement strand
AATTAATAAACCACTTGTCCAATTAAAGCATTTGCCCGTGGACCTCTTTCCTTAGATACCGTTCTTCCTTGAAAATCTTACCGATTCCACGACTTGTCGGAAATAAGGAAACAATTTAGCGAAAATTCTATTCCGTCCTTCGCAGTCGGAGCTTTACTAGACAACCGTGGAATTACAGCCAGGTAAGAGGTGGGACAGTGGAGGCTCCCCTTGTATATACGAGGTCCTAATTAATAAACCACTTGTCCACTTAAAGCGTTTGCCCGTGGACCTCTTTTCTTAGACATCGTCCTTCGTGGAAATCTAGCGAGCTGCACGACTTGTCGAAATCACGGTAATACTTAAACTTGTATATCGATTCAAGATTATGTAAGTAACCCATGCGATTTTTAAAGATGATATCTACTCCATTCACAAGCTAGAAAGATAATAGAGTCATAGATGGCAAGGATAATTTGAAGGTAACAAGAACTAGGAAGGAAGCTTAAGCTCATGGAATAGAATTCTTATCTTCCGTATCCTAATTTACTCATGTGTGGGACTTACATGAGATGTAACAAGATATGATTTAGAATTTAAAATTTACAGATCCAGTATGCTGGATGATATATTGGTTTAGATATCTCCTGAAAATATCGAGAAACGACGTGCGGAGATTAGCGAAAATCTCTTTTTCAGCGTGTTTATGATACCTCTTCAATATATTAGCTATAACATGTTTAATACTAAATATAAAATTTGAAAAGATGGTACCAATGGAAAGAGCACTTGAAAACACACAAGATGCCATGCTTTATTGAAGATTTAGCCTGAGAGACACCTACCTTTAATCGAATTGAAGAGGAAGGGAAAACTGGACGAAATGTTCAAGAGCTCTTTTTCTCCTCCAAATCACACTTCCAAATCACCTCCAATCCTTCCTTCAACGTAGCAAATGCCTCAAGGGTGATTAAAGGGTTTGAGATGGGCCTATTTATAGGAAAAGCTTGGCCAAAATAGTCAAGATTCCTCCCTCCCAAAAATCAAACTTGTCCACTTTGAATGTAATGGTCAAAGAAGAAAATTCCAACTTCTCTTCTTAATCTAACTTTAATTTGGTGTGAACACAATGGTGTGAACACATGGGAAAAACTTTAATTTAGTGTGAACACATGGGAAAAGCCTTAATTTGGTGTGAACACATGGAAAAAGTCTTAATTTAGTGTGAACACATAGGAAAAGTCTTAATTTAGTGTGAACACATGGGGAAAGTCTTAATTTGGTGTGAACACATAGGAAAAATCTTAATTTAGTGTGAACACATGGGAAAATTCTTAATTTAGTGTGAACACATGGGAAAAATGACTAATCCATGGTGGGCTATGATATAGGGTTTGAATTTTGTGACAATCTTCTAGAAATGAGATTAATTTAATCATAAAATGGGGTATTAAACATGTGTTACGAATTTTAAGTCTATTTAACCCCTTTTAGCCCATTAGCCCATAATCCAGTTCATTATGGGTTATCCATGGCCCAATAATCAATCATAATCTATTCTAAGGAATTTAATTGGGATTCCTATACTTTTTCTGAAATGTAAAATATTTAATTTTATTTCAAGAAAATTCAATCATCTAATTTATTTCGTATAGTAACAATGTAATTTCATCATTTCCTAATTATTATAATTATACAACTAAATTAAAAGTTTTAATTTATCCATTTATTTTGTTGGGTTTCTACATCCTCCCACACTTAAAAGAATTTGGTCCTCCAAATTCACATCATGCAATTGTAATTCAAATAGAGGGGTTAAAATTCTAGCCTGAGATTAAATCTGGATACTTCTTTTTGATTGACTCCTCCAATTCTCAGGTCGCTTCCTCGAATCCACGCTTACTCCATTGGACTTTTACCATTGGTATAGCTCTATTCCTTAGCTGGTGTAGCTTCCGATCTAATATCTTGATCGGTCTTTCTTCATATGACAGATTCTTCTGTAGCTTCAAATCATCGAATTGAATCACATGCGAAGGATCATACACATATTTCCTTAGCATGGATACATGGAATACGTTATGGACACCACCCAATTGAGGAGGTAAAGCCAACTTATACGCCACTTCACCGATTCTCTCTAGAATCTCGAAAGGGCCAATAAATCTTTGACTCAGTTTTTCTTTGATACCGAACCTCTTGATTCCATGTGTGGGTGAGATCTTCAAGAAGACATGCTCCCCCACTTGAAATTTGAGGTCTCTCCTTCGATGGTTGGCATAACTCTTTTGCCGTGATTGAGCAATTTTCAGCCTTTCTCGGATCAATTGGATTTTGTGAGTTGTATCTTGAACAATATCAGGACCAATTAATCCTTTCTCTCCAACCTCGCTCCAGCATAGAGGTGATCTACAACTTCTGCCATATAGTGCTTCGAAAGGCGTCATTTGAATACTAGATTGATAGCTATTGTTATATGCAAATTCAGTCAAGGGCAAAGTGTTCATGCCAACTTTCGCCAAATCTATCATACAAGCTCTCAACATGTCTTCGATAATCTGATTCGTCCTCTCGGTTTGTCCATCAGTCTGAGGGTGGAAAGCCATGCTAAAATTTAGTCTAGTACCCAAAGACGATTGTAAACCCTTCCAGAAATGAGAGGTGAATCTCGGATCTCTATCCGAAATAATAGAAGTTGGGATACCATGTAGCCGCACAACCTCCTTAATGTATAATGCCGCTATAACATCTACGGTCCATTTGGTCTTGATGGGTAAGAAGTGAGCGGACTTAGTTAGTCGGTCCACAATTACCCATATAGCATCCAATCCACTTCGGGTCTTCGGTAATCTAACTATGAAATCCATGCCAATACTTTCCCATTCCTCTCCAATATTTCGAGAGGTTTTAGCTTACCGACCGGTTTAAGATGTTCGGCTTTGACTTGTTGGCAGACCGAACATCGACTCACGAACTCGGCTACCTCTCTTTTCATGTTAGGCCACCAAAAAGTTCTTTTAAGATCTTGATACATTTTGTGGCACTAGGATGTATAGTGTACCTCGATCGATGTGCTTCTTCCAAGATTTTATCATTGATAGTGGAACAATCGAGCACACCGGTTCTTCCTCGGAACAGTAACCTTCCATCATCTGCCAAAAGAAAATCTGGTCATTGATCTAATTTCTCTTTGATTTCAATAATCAACGGATCATCATCTTACAACTCTTTAATTTTTGAGAGTAACTTGGGTTGGAGTCTAATATTGGCAATCAAGACTCCGTCTTCCTTTTCCTCCATATTGAGATCTAAGTTTTCCATTTGCTCCAATAAATGTCATTATTTAATCATCAGGCTTGATAATAATGCCATCGATTTTCGGCTAAGAGCATCAGCTACGGCATTGCCTTTTCCTGGGTGGTATTATATAGAAAAATCAAAATCTTTCAAATACTAAAGCCACCTTCTTTGTCTCATATTGAGTTCTTTTTGAGAGAATAAGTACTTGAGACTCTTGTGGTCGGAAGACACAATAAAGGCTTCGCATATAGATAATGCCGCCAAATCTTCAAAGCAAAGACCACAGCTGCTAGCTCTAAGTCATGCATGGGATAATTCTCCTCATGCTTTTTCAACTGCCTCGAGGAATAGGCGATCACCTTGCCATGTTGCATCAATACACAGCCTACGCCAATTCCAGATGCATCAGCATAAACCTGGAATCCTCCTCCTTCAGTAGGCAATGTGAGTATAGGGGCAGTAGTTAGACAATCTTTCAAAGTCTGGAAGCTTGTCTCACATTCCTCGGACCATATATAAGGATTCTCCTTTCTTGTCAATCTCATCAAAGATATGACGATCTTGAAGAAATCCTTAATAAATCTTCTATAATATCTAGCCAATCCCAAGAAGCTTCGAATTTCGTCACACTAGTAGGTCTTTCCCAATTTTTCACGGCCTCAACCTTTGAAGGATCGACCGCAATACCATCCTGAGATATCATGTTACCTAGAAAAGAAACTTCTTCTAGCCAGAAATCACACTGTGGACGGGTAAAATTGTATGACCATGCAACCCACCAATCTCCCACATCAATGTCAAAGTCTAAAGAGAAGACCCGGGAGACTGGCCATCCATGGCTCCGGGAGAATACTACCGTCCGACAAATCCCACATTTGCACGGGCGCATTAAATGACAAGGAAAACACATGATACCCTCCTGAATTGATACACTGCTATGGACCCACCCTCGAGTCCTAACGGTGAAGAAATATCCCAAAGAATGCACGACCGTGAGTCCCTGAAGCCAGAGCTGGTGCCCCTTTCAACGGCACGCTCCAAACGCCCTCTCAGCGGCACAGCCTCCAAGCCTCCAGCGGCACGGCCCCAACGCCCCTCAGCGGCACAGCTCCTGGAGCTCCAGCGGCACAAGGCCCCCTGGCCCCTGCAGCGGTACAGGCCCTCTGGCCCCTTCAGCGGCACGGGCCCGAGGCCTTCAGCGGCACGGGCCTGAGGCCTTCCAGCGGCATACCTGAGTGGCCGTTCAGCGGCACGCTCCTCCAGCATGTCCCAGCGGCACAATGTCCCCTGCAGACATACTCAGCGGCACGCCAGCATGCCCCTTTAGCGGCACAACGCCTGGCCCTTCCAGCGGCGCAGCGGTAAATCCCCCTGAACGGTACAGCACGGCAGAAGGCACAACGGTCAATAAGCGGACCCATTGGCGCGCAGCTCGGCCACCTCAAACGCCAGCTAGCATCCGCCTTGGTGTCTCCTTCTGGTTGGACGAGGGAGATCCTCGCCTGACATGAAGCAGACCAGGGTCAACCTCGGATGGCAGTGCCATCATGAGGTCCCCCGTCAACGGTCCATGTATAAAAGCCCCACGAAGACAAGAGAGAAGGAGAGAGACTTTTCTGCAGAGGGTGGAGAAGAAGAAGGAGAGCAGGCCAGAGCACCCCCGTTCGAAGAGAACAAGAAGAAGGTAGAGGAGAGCAAGGAGAGGAAGAGGGAGTGTGTGCTGTGTAGTGGAGAGGGAAGGGTGGCAGTGAAGGGAACGACCACCCTTCCTCATCCTAACCCTCTCCCTGAGTCTTCTTTCCTTTCTCTCTGTTGTTTTCTTCTCCCGTTCGTTTGAATGTAATGTGTCGTGTTTGGCCTTCGGGTCATGATCTATGTCACTTTGAGTGCATCATGAATGAAATATCTCCTGGCTTGGCCTTCTTTCGTTGTGTTTGCCGCTTTCTTCTTAGCGTTAATCTGTGGGTTTTACGCATCTGTTACCAGCCTCCCAACGTCTGGCCTCTTCCCCTTTCCGGGGCCTCCCTTAGCACGATGATTCTTAGATCCTGTTAAACGGGTCCGTAGGAGCCCACCATCCTTCTTGATACATAGGGACCCCTCCCCTCAGTACCCAGAACATCTCCCTTGATCTCCTCCCGGAACCAACAGCCATCACACTGTTCAAGCCCCTCGACGGCACACCTAGTTTCACTCCCAGCAGTGCATCTCTCTGGGTCGGCCCAACGGTACACCCCGCCCTGGGCTTATTCAGCGGCACACTCTTGCTGTTTGTCCGCCTGGCGGCACACTTCCTGTTCCTCTACTCAGCGGCACGCCTTGACCACCTTAGCGGCACACTGCCCCTGAAGTGCCTCCAGCGGCACGCTCCCATCTTAGCCATGTCCACCGGCATACTCTAGTTGCTGCTCACCCAGTGCACCCATAGCTTGCACCAGTCTACTGGTTTCTCGTTCGGCGTTTTCTCCGAGTTTTCCGAGGTTTCCCCAAAAGTGGCTGCTCAGGCACCCACCTCAGTTGTTGGTTCATGCCACTCCTTGTGGGCATGTTCCTTGTTATTCCCTTACCTCCCGGGTCAAGGGGAGGTGCTGCCGAATTTTCGTCAGGAATAACAATAAATTAAAAAGACGAAGAGAAGCAACAAACAGATGGACTAAACAACAATGAGACATTTTAATCAACTAAAAGGACTATACAAAATTCAAGGAATTGAACTGAACAAGACCCGAAGAACTGCACCATTGGACGTGAATTGGGGCTGAATCACACGACAAAACCGAAAGTCGATCCTCTGAAGTCTCCCATCAGACCTGCATAAACAAGAGGACTTCCTCTGAATTCCCCATACCCATCTGAACTCCACTCTATTGGTCTCGACCCGCACTCCTAGCCTTCACCCTCCAGCGGTACACCCTAACCCACTTCTTCCAGCGGTACACCTTAGCTCACCCTTTCAGCGGTATACTCCCACCTGAACCTTCCAGTGGTACACCCTAGCCCACTCCCTTGAGCGGTACACCCTAGCCTTCACCCTCCAGCGGTACACCCTAACCCACTTCTTCCAGCGGTGCACCCTAGTCTCCACCCTCCAGCGGCACACCTTCTATCCTCCAGCGGTACACTCCCTCCCAGCCTTCAGCGGCACACTCCCAATTCCGCCTCCAGCGGTACGCTCCATCATTTCTCCAATAAATATATACGTGTAATAAAAAGATATAATAAAGGGAACGATAAACAATTATAATAGTGATAAAACAAAGGGGGGGGGGGTAATTCCAACCAAATAATGAACGAAGAGAAGATAACAAAAGGAAACGATGCTAACAAATGAGCGATAATGATACATGTTACTCAAGGCAACCCACGAACATAACGGCATGGTCCCCGTCTCTCCTTCTTGGATTCCGAACCCGGGAACATTAATGATGCTCTTGTAAGCCGGGCGTCACCCTCGGGAGTTCTCTCTCTCGTCATGGTGACCGCTCGGCCTTACCTCGGGCCAATATCTCATCAGGGTCTCCTCCCTCGCCGGGATCTGACTTTCCTCCCTGTATTAAAATTGCCGTCCCCCCGCAGACATTCGCACGGATTCGTCCCCCGTTACCGTCTTGTTTTCCGTATGAACTTTTGGTCCAAACATGGAATGGTCCATCGGTGACCGACATAATCCGAGTATTCATGCCTCACCTCGGCTCACCGCATAGCCCGACGGCTGTTTCCTTCCTGCGTTAATTGGTATTTCTTTCGGCCGTGGAGCCCTTATTTCGGCAATTAATCAAGGGTATTCCCCTCTCCGAGGGGATGTAAATGACGTTGTGACCTTTATGGCACAATGGGTCCCAGTCCCGACCCGAACCACACAATCGCCTGACTGAGTCAGATCGAGCGCACCCTTGGGCTCTTCGGAGCCTGAATAAATCGTCACTTCGTGACTGGCACGCCCACGCACTTAATAAATCAATAACCAATAAAACCAAAGATCTAAACGAAAAGTGCGTCCACAAGTCTGGCACGCCCGGTGGGACTATATCACCCTTCATCTCTTTGCCGGAATTAAGGGCTCCACGGCGTCCTTCTTGTAATACTAATTCCTCAATTTGCAAATGCAGGTTGCATTCGAACGTCAAGATGGCCCTCGCTTTCGGCCAGCAGCTCGTCAAAGCCATGTGCGGAACGGCTACTTGGCCGTCCCTCTCGCCTTCGGGAGCTTCCCTCCTTCAGTTGGCTTCCCAACTTTTTGGGAGTGGCCTTCGCGCACTTGTTGGACGTGGGGGCGCCTGACGGGATCGAAAGCAACGCCTCCATCCAGGGGGCCACCAAAGCTGCTGCCGACCGGACCAATGGCCGAATCCCCTAAGACTGTCCCCGTGAAGACGCTGGGCTGCAATGTGCACCATGTGCACCAGAACGTCGACCCGTCACGCCCAGGCTCGGCTTCCCACCAGAGAAGGCTCCGGAGGAGCCATGCCACTGCATCACCTCGAGGTCGGGTCTCCAGCACCGGCAAGTCTGCTGTCATCGGCACTTTCTGGGTGCATCTTTCCGGGCAACGCTCCGAGGTGATCCCGGATCGCATCATACCCACTGTACCAGTGCGCAACTCTTTCTAGCCACTGGGGAAGATGAAGGGCGGTATGACGCCCGCATCTCCAGCCACAGTTCCACAGCGCCAACCGGCCCCTAGGCCGACCAAGGGCAAACGGGCATGGGTTCCCAAAGCAGCCTGGGTCACTTCACCAACCCGAGCAGGGCCCGGCACCTTTCGCCCGGCAAGGGCTCAACAGACAGACCGGGTCAAGACATCGGCCCTCGTCTACCAACCGGCATTGGTCACACTGGCCCCACTGGAGGACACCCGCCGTCGACACCACCGACGTCACTATCAGGCTGCCCGTGCAGAGCCTGTAGCCCACATGCCTGTTGCTATCAACAGGGCAGTATCACCCACCTCTCCCCCTGATCAAGACTGGGAAGGAATGGAGCAGGCCATGAGAAACTACCTGCGGGGTCCGGGGAGCACTCCCCTAGGTCGCCGGAGACTGCTGGGGGCAGTGGCCCCCGCATTTGAAGAAGAAGAAGCCCTACCCGCGCCTAGTGCCGAGTCAAGGAACTGCTCTGAAGAGCGTTATCAGTCCCCGCTGAGGAAGGAAGTAAGGCCACGGGGGTCAGTCTTTGACAGGTTGGTCTTCCCGGGGAGGACGTCGAGAAGAGCAGCAAGAAGAGGCAGAGACCTAAGGGTCTATACTTGCAATATGGCAGGAGTATTCGACTGGTACGGGGCTTTACCGACCGAACCCGAAGAAATGGCCAGGCTTGCGGCAAGGCCCGGACCTCTCACTAGAAGAGGGAAAGCAGTAACCGAAAAGGCACAAGCCCACACTGAAGAAACTGACTATGGGGAATCGTCAATGGACCTGGCTGCCAATGTTATTACTGAAGGCATCACGGGAGGACCATCCACGTCGTCCGAGGAGACGCCAGCTGAAGAAAGGGGGGGCACCCCTAGCCTCTCCATGAGTGACCCAGCTGTATTACTTATGATGCAGCAATACCAAAGGGAGATCGAGTTGCTAAGGAAGCAGATGACCGACAGAGCTGCTCAGCCCTCGACATCCGGGTAAATCGAAGCATTACCAGAGACCCTGGAGGCAACGGTCAGGCCTCAGAAGCTTCTCCGCAGGCGACGGTGTCTCCACCGTCCCCAACTACACCGGGGGCATACCCCTGCATCAGCCACAGCATACAACTCCGGCCCCGCCACAGAACTTGCTGTTCCAGGGATCCACCATTGCACCTCAGGCGACAGTGTTAACAACGCCACTGCGTAACCGGCTCATTTTTACCCGAACCCGGTGGACCCGGCGACGTGAACAAACTGATGTTGGAATAGATGATAGACATGAAGCTGGCAGAAAGGAGCGATAGTGATCGCACGCCCTTTGATGTGTATCGGATACCTTATCCGGCACACTATGCTGCGAGGAGGCTCTCGGCCGGCATCACCAAGCCGCCGAAATTTGAGAAGTTTAATGGGCAAGGGTCTCCTAGGGAGCACATTGCCTACTATGTGAATGTTATGGGGGATCTAGCTGCAGATGAGGCCTACCTCCTCAAATTTTTCGGCTCGACACTTACCGAGCTTTCTTTTGAGTGGTATTCGAGCTTGCTCGCCGAGTCTATTGCAGACTGGCCCGACATGCAGAAGAAATTCAAAGAAAGGTTCTATATAGCTGAGCGGGAGGTAACCGTGACAGAACTCTATGCCACTACATAAAGAGGTGGAGGAATCTCAGTATGAGATGTAGACGTCCCCCGCATCAGGAGGATGCAGTGCAAATTTGTAAACAGAACCTGAAGAAGGAAATCCTTGAGAGCATGATCGGCGCTGAGGTGCGGTCATTTGACCGTCTAAACAACATAGTAGCAGAGATCGAGGTGTTCCTTGCTCTATACTCCTCTACCCCAGTCACCTCAAGCCAGAGGGCCAGGCAGGCCGAAAAGAGACCGATACCGCCAGAAGTCCATACATTGGACTTCAAAGCTTTTGAGAAATAGACAGAGAAAGCAAAGGAGACGGCCAATCCTCCTCCAGCCAGGTCTACTGAGCGGCAGGAAGGTCCTTCCCTGCTAGAGAAGATGAGGAATAAGTTATAATCTTTTCCTCGAGAAAAGTCCCAGATCTTGTTTGAATGGGCCACCAGATACAACAAAATCACGCTGCCAGAACCGAAGAGGCCCGGTGACATAAAGAAGAAGGACGATCCTCGTTTCTGCCTATACCATCAGCTGATGGGGCACACTATCGAGGAGTGTTACATCTTCAAGGATGTCATTGAATCTTTGATCAGGAAGGGAGAACTGGATATGGGGGAGCACAAGATAGACCCTCCGCAGCCGCACGAGATGCCGAGCCTCGTACTAGTGTCAACATGGTGTCTCTATACCAGCAGCTACCTGAAGAATGGGCGGAGGCCAGCACAAAGGCCACTTATGAAGCCTTCGTCATGGCGCCGGCTCAAGATCAAGGAGGCTGGCAGACCGCGCCGATGAGGAATAGAAGAAGAAGGCAAGCTCCCCGGCCCACATCGGAGGTTCACATAAGGGGTGTCACATCCCGACCAGCACCGCCACCAGTGACGCCTGTTTGGCATGACACAGCCCCCCGGCTGGTCATGAGGCGCCCCACTTACAACAAGAAAAAGCACGTCCCGATGCGGGTGCACAAAGAAACCAGTCCTGCAGTGGAAAGACTCCAGGCCATTATTGATGGGCTCGAAGATTATGAACAGCCCGAAATCCAGCCTGTGGAGCTGAAGGAGTATGTCCCTTGGAAGGAGTTCGAGTCACTTGAATTAGCTTCGGGGGCAGAAGCCGAGGCAGAGGGAGAGCCTCTCTTATGGGGCGAACCCCCCGTAGGCCAGTTGCTAGCTATTGAAGAAAAGAAGAAAAGGAAGCAGAGAAGGCCCAGAAATAAGAAGAAGAGCGGCATTGTTATCTCTTACAACACCCTCTTAGCCTTATTTGACACTGCCCTCTCCCTGGGGGAAGAAGAGCAAGAGTCCCCCATTGAGCCGTCAGAAGTGAATCATGCCGAAGCATCCACCTCCCAGCATGCCACTAGGTCGGGAAGGAAGTGGAGACGCCCTCCTCAGGCCAACCATAACATCCTGCTCAGGGGAGAACATCCATATCATATCCTGAACCTAGGGTCCAAGGCATGGAGATTCCCCCTCCCTCGGGTCTCTACCCCGGGAGTCGGTCGGCCAGAATATACCTTCATTCATTGAGTTTCTCACGACTCAAGGGGAAAGGCAGTCATGCCCCCGCGAGTCTCAAGCAGATCAAAGAAGCAAGTAGCCTCAGCCCCGTGGATAGTGATTCCTCCTCGGTCAAGGGAGGAACCTGACAACATCCCGAACCTTGCCGAGTTCATACAAGAGAAGGAAGTGACCCAACAGGCTCCGCAAGCTCAAGTGATACCTGACCCGGTGGAGGAAGCACCCGCTGAGCCGGCTCCTCAGGCCCAGATTGGGGGCAGGCGCAGCTGAGCCGAAGAGATGAAGTTGCTCGAGGTCTGAGCTAGCAATAGAATAGTCAAGCACCTGAAGAAGATCCCAGCCAGGTTCACCGTCTGGGAGATCCTGTCCCTGGATGAAGAGACACGGCAGGGCCGTCATCGCAGCGCTCCAGACACCAGCATATGTGGAAGCCTGCCTTGCAGAAATGTCACCCGAGGTAGCTGTGGCTTTTACAGAAGAAGATATGCTCTTACCTACCTGCAGTCACAACAGGCCACTCTACATGAGGGGGCAACTGAATGGGCATCCCATCAATAGGGTATTGATTGACCCTGGGGCGACAGTGAACATACTCCCCTACCGGATATACCAGAAACATTACTTTGATGTACACTTGATCGAGGTCAAGAATGTTAAGATTGCTGGCTTCAATCAGAAGTGCGAGGTCCCCATAGGGATTGCAGGGTTTAACCTCTCTCTCGGCGATTTCACGACTAAGGCCCAGTTTCATGTCATTAACTCCAGCACCTCCTACAAAGCATTGCTCGGCCGGCCTTGGCTACACCAAAACAGGGTAGTGCCGTCTACACTGCATCAATGCATCAAGTATCCCAGCAACGAAAAGGAGGAGAGGATCTTTGATGACCTCCACCCTTTTGAGGTGTTCGAGTGCCATCTCTCAGACGCCAATCTGTATCTAGAGAAGCCGAAGCAAGCTCCGCAAGTCACCCTGGACAAGGGAAAGAAGAAGGCGGAGCCCGACAGCTGGTTCCCTCCACCGCCGCCAGGCTATGTGGCCCCCCGTCAAGTGTCATTTACTTCTGGGGCAGAAGGAATATTCAAAGCAACTCCCCTTTCCATCTACCCTGTACCGGGGTTGCCACACCTCGAAGACTTGCTGGAGGACATCCAGGTCCCGTTTGGGATCATCAAGCCTCTCGCGGAAGCTGACTGCCAAGTGGTTGAACCCCTAAAGACCTTTGAGGTGCCTAACCCCGAAGAACGGTCTACTATTTTCTATGTGGCTAATGAGCACCCGGTCAAAGGGGACGATGATTGTAAACTCCCGACGAACTGCATGACCCACTCGTCCCGATCACGGGACTGCCTGACATAACCGGCCGTGTAGCCAGAATGACCAGAAAACAAGGGATCCCCTTTTGCCAGCTCTCCAGTCGGAAGGACATGTTCAAAAAGATGTGGAACCCACCAAATCTGGACGGAGATTGCTGCAATTACCCGGCACCCGGGATTAGGTTTCTCATTAGAAGATTCCTACGAAGCCGACGTTATATCGTCTCGGCTTCGGAGGGCGATAGCCTCACAGGCGCCGCAGCCCCACAAAAAGGTGAAGGTCGCTCGCGCCTCAAGCCTTCGGCTAATGAAGAGCAGGATGAAGAGGTATTCCTATGGAATCCACCTCCCCGCAGGAACAAGGGAAGGCCCCGTCCTCCTCTGAAGGGCCAACCCCGAATGACTGCAGTAGCGGCGCGCCGCTGCCCTCATCTGACACCGATGCAAAGGATGGGGAAGCAGGCCGGACACTGGGCCTCCCTCGGTGCGATTCCCCTATTTGCCCTATGCTATCAACAACAGCGGGAAATTGAAATGCTGAAGGCTCGCTTGGCCGAAGTGACGGCACTCGTGTCCGACCTCATCAGGGGCATCCTCCGCCAACAGAGCAGCGGCATGCACCAGTCCCTGAGCACCGTCCCGAATGTCCCCGTGTACCTGAAGAGGGAGGCTGAGGATGTGGCTAGCTTCCCCGGCCAGACGATCGACCGAGCGGAACCCTACGCTGCGGGAGAGGATGCAGAGACCCTACTCTTTTCCGAGGAATAAATCCCGAGGAATTTTTGAGTGGGCTTGCTACTATGGCAAGGTCTCCCTCCCAGATCCAAGAGGCCGCAAGATGCTCACAAAAGCGGTGACCCCTTGTTCTGCCCTTATCACCAAATACTAGGCCACTCTATCGAAGACTACTACATCTTCAAGGATATTGCTCAAGACCTGATTGAGAAGATGAGCTCAGAATGGGAGATTATGTGGTGGCTCCGCCACGCCCCCATGTGACAGGCAGCCACGAAAGAAGTGTTTACATGGTGTCGGTCCAGCACCAGATTTTTGAAAATGCAGCTGAGAACGGGCAACCTTGGCCGCTGGTGGAGAACCAGCCCCTGGTGCGACAATCCGTCACTTCGGCCCCTGTTATAGCCATCTATGATGATTACCAAGAAGACCAGGAGAAATCCTTTACTTCTCAGCATAGAAGGACCCCTCGAAGCCAGGGCCCGCGAGCCCGGAGGCGGGGGATGCCAGCAAAGTCTCATTTCCGACGAAGCTGAGCAGGGTGACACCTATGGCGTCCTTGAAGCAGAAGATGGCGAAGATCAGGATTTCGTCGACCTGTTGCTGCACCCCCGGAAATTGAAGATGGCGGCCAAGCCACGGTAGATGAACTTGTTGAAATTAACTTGGGCACGGAGGGCGACCCCAGGCCAACCTTTCTAAGTGCCCTCCTTCCTCCACAAGAAAGAGAACAATATACCAAATTGCTGCAAGAGTTCCGGGATTGTTTTGCTTGGAACTACAAGGAGATGCCCGGCCTAAGCCCCGGTGTGACCCAACATGTTCTGGCCATCGATCCCAAGGTGGAACCGTGAAGCAGTCTCCCCGGTGCATGAGGCCGGAATTGATAAACCAAATTTGCAAAGAAGTCGACAAGCTCATAGACGTCGATTTTGTAGCTGAAAACCAGTATACCACTTGGCTGGCCAACATTTGCCGGTGAAGAAGAAGAATGGACAGATCAGGATTTGCGTGGACTTCCGCGACCTGAATAAAGCCTACCCGAAAGATGATTTCCCGTGCCCATCACTGAAGTCATGATTGACGCAACTACTGGCCACGAGGCCCTTGTCCTTGATGGAGGGATCGTCCGGCTATAACCAAATCTCGATAGCTGAGCATGATCGAATTTATACGCCTTCCGGTCACCCAAAGGGATATTCCACTACAAAAGAATGCCCTTCGGCCTCAAGAACGCCAGGCGCTACTTACCAGCGGGCGATGACCAAAATATTCGACGAGCTGCTATACAACAAAGTCGAATGCTACATTGATGATTTGGTCGTCAAGTCGAAGAAAACAGAAGATCACCTGAAAGACCTCAGAGTCATCTTTGAAAGACTCCCGCAGTATGAGCTGAAAATGAACCCGATGAAGTGTGCCTTTGGCGTCTCCAGCGGGAAGTTCCTTGGCTTCATTATTCGATATAGAGGGATCGAGATCGATCCTTTCAAGATAAAGGCCATCCAGGAGCTACCTCCTCTGAAGGACCTAGGAGAGTTAAGATCCCTGCAAGGCCGGCTGGCTTACATCCGAAGATTTATCTCCAACCTGTCGGGGCGCTGTCAGCCATTCCACAGATTAATGATGAAAAATGTGCCTTTTGACTGAACCAGGAATGCCAGAAGGCCTTCGATCAGCTGAAGGACTACTTAAGGACCCCGCTGTGAACGCATCACGTGGTGGAAAGAGAGAGAGAGATGTGGTATTTCCCTCTCTCTTTAATAAAGGGTGAAAGAAATGAGGACAAAAATAATGGAAACGCGCGCTGTAGGGGATATGGAAGAACGGTGGACAAGTACGACCTACAGATGACACTCTGTTGAGACAGAGAGAATTTAGACTGACCGAACTCCGGTACGTGGCGGAGATAGGGGTCCGAAGACCCTCTCGCGCAAACTGAACCCCTTCCCGGTAGGCGTGACCCACCGTTCCGAGAGCAGCTTTTCAGATACCGAATTCGAGTCTTGGGACTCTATGTAATAGAGTTGACAGACGGAAAGACACGTAGACTCAGAATTTGTAACGGTATATCACTCCTCGGACAGTTACAAGAATAATATGAATAAAAGCACACCACCGCAGGACATTGGTCTTTGCGGGGTTTTAACAAGAATATAGCAATATGAGCAGTAATTAATATATGTACATATGGAAACCACCGCGAGACATTGGCCTTACGGGATTTTTAATGCAACATAAATAATACATATAAGTATATATATAAACCACCACGAGACATTGACCTCTGCGGGGTTTTTTACTATAACATAGATAATAAATATAAGTATATATATATATATAAACCACCACGAGACTTTGGCCTCTGCGGGGTTTTCACTACGATATAGATAATAAATATAAGTATATATATATATAAACCACCACGAGACTTTGGCCTCTGCGGAGTTTTTACTATAACATAAATAATAAATATAAGTATATATATAAACCACCACGAGACTTTGGCCTCTGCGAGGTCTTTACTATAGCATAGATAATTACTATAAGTATATATATAAACCACCACGAGACATTGACCTCTACGGGGTTTTTACTATAATATAAGTATATATAATAAGAAATAAAAAGGGGATCGAATAAACCGCCGCGAGATGTTATTCTCCGCGGGGTTTTAGAGCGATGATAGGGGAATGCTGAAATTAAATAGTTAGGGGTTAGAGAGTAGGTGCAGAAAATAAAATGCTGAAATGGAAACGGTCGCGGGAGGTGACCCACCGCACCAATTAGGAGTTAGATATACAGAAAGTAAACGACAGAAACCGCCGCGGGGAATAATCCTCCGCGCGGGTGAGGCCAGAGACAGAAGAAGATAACCGCTGCGGGAAGCAACTCTCCGCGGGTGTTATTAAAACTAAGATGATCAAAATGAAGCGCGCGTTAGGAGTTTTGTGATCGCCAGGGACCGAGGGTCCCGAGTGGATTGATCGCTTTCGCCTTTGACACGGGGTTTGCGGGCTCCATCTTCCTCTTCTTTCGACAGGCCGAAGAAGAGGGCCTTTAACTGGTTACCCCTACACAAAGAACAAACAGAGAATAACTGGTTGGTGAGAACGACGGCAGTGTAGTACCAATCCTTAGATAATAAAACTGTAAATAACATAAACGAACACGTACCTGGTTGGTGGTGTTTAAAACCCCTTTAGAACTAAAGGGTATGAAATGTCATGATGAAATGCACAAACACAAAGACACTCACAAGCGAGGCCCTCTCGGAGAGAAAGGCATGGCACATATGTTAAAGTGATGCATGCAACATGATTAATTGACTAATAAAAATAAGAGAGGGGAGAAAAGCTTATCGAGGGAGGCCGGCGACGAGCTTTGAGAAGAGCTTCAATAGCACGAGCACAGTACGACCAAGGAGCTTCAGAGCGGACTTCAGAAACTAGTTAAGCCGGACATAAGAACACACACACAAGCATATACATATGAATGATAAATATACTTATGTAACATTACTTAGACATATTAAAGATATTTAACATATACATAAACACAAACATATATAAACATATTCGTAAGTTGGTCAAAATAAAAGAACAAGAATTTGAGAAAGAAGGCGAGAAAGGGAGAGAGAAAACTCTTTTTTTTATTTATTTTTAAGACTTTGTTTTAGAAGAAAAGGATAGATATATATATATATATATATATATATGTGATATATATATATATTATGTATATATATGGGAGAAAGAAAGAAAGAGAGAGGGCGAGAGAAGAGATGAGAGGGGGGAGAACGAGATGGAGAGAGAAGAGAGAGAGATGATAAAAAATAAAAAAAGAAAGGAGAGAGATCTAGAGAGAGAGTGAGAGAGAGTAATAAAAAAAATAAAGAAAAGAAAGGGATGAGAGAGGTGGGGACGAGAGAGAGAGAACGAGAGGGAGTGAGAGATGGAGAGAGAGAAGAGAGAATAAAAAAATTAAAAAGAGAGAGAGAGTGAGACGGAGAGAGGAGGGAGAGATTGAGAGGGAGAGAGGGAGACGGGAGAGATGAGAGGGGGGAGAGAGACAGAGCGAGAGAGAGAGGGGATGAGAGAGAGAGGGAGACGGGAGAGATGAGGGAGACGGGAGAGATGAGAGGGGGTGCCAGAGGAGAGAGGAAGAGCAGAGAGATGGGAGAGGGAGATGCAGAGAGGGAAAGAGAGGGGGGAAGAGAGAGAACGGCGAGGGGGACGAGAAAGAGAGGGAAAGGAGAGAGAGGGGGAGAGACAGAGCGAGAGGAGGAGGAGAGAGAGAGGAGACGGGAGAGATGAGAGGGGGGAGAGAGACAGAGCGAGGGGAGAGAGGGGGGAAGGAGAGAGAGGGAGATGGAGAGATGAGAGGGGTGTGAGAGGAGAGAAGAGAGACGATGGGACGAGAGAGAGAGAGGAGGGACGCGAGAGAAAGAGAGAGGGGGAGAGAGAATCGAGAGGGGCTCGCGGCGGACGGGGCAACAACGGCGGCCAGGGGAGGTGACGACAACGCAGCGCGGCGGTGACCGACGGAGGGAGGAGAGGGAGGCAGTGGGGGCTCACGGCAGCGTTGGGGCGACGAGGTGGAGCAGCAGAGGTTGACGAAGGGAACTACGGTTGTGGAGGTCGGCGTGGCGGAGTAGCGACAGCGTGGGAGCTCGCAGGTGCTCGGACGTGGGCGACGCGCGGGGTCTGCAGCGTCCGAGGCGGTGACGCGGCGGCGGTGGGGGCTCTCCGGCAGGGCTCACGACGGCATGGCGGGCTCGCAGCGTATAGGAGGCCGGGGTGAAGTGCAGCGGCGGGGTTCGGTTGGTACAGTCACGGCGGAGGTGGCCGGAGGGGGGTCATCGTGCATGCATGGGAGGGCTGGTGGCGGTGCGCTAGCAGAGGGAAAGAATGAGATGGCAGGGAGGTGAAGTGGCAAGGTGGCCGGAACGGTGTGTGAAGATGCCGAGGGGGAGAGGGAGGCTCTTCGCGATGGTTAGAGAGGGGGCGTTGGGTTGAGAGGGTTAGCGGAGGAGGCCGATGTGGTGTGTGTTGGTTGGGTCACGGTGGTGACGTGGAGGTGGGCTCGCATGCAGTAGGGAGAGAGCGGAGGTGATAGTGGTGGTTCGTCGTGGTGGTTCGGTCGTGGCTGGACGATGGGTGACCGGCAATGGAGAGGAGCTCGACGGCGTCGTGGTGAGGGCGAGAGACGATGGTTGTGGCGGGGGAGAGGTGTGTGGAAGTGGGAGAGAGGTCTGCTGGTGAGAGTGGTGCTGGCGTGTGAAGGGTGGCGAGATCTACGGCGGGGATGCGGCGGCGAGAGAGATGTAGGCAGCGGCGACGGTGGCCGAGGTGGAGGTGTAATGAGAAGGAGGGATGGGAGAGGAGAACGCGAGGATGAGGGAGTAGTATGAGAGCAGAGGGAGCGAGAGGGAATGAGAGGGAATGAGGGAGTGTTGCGGTTGGGGAGATTGGACGTGGGAATGGGAGAGTTCGACCGGGGGTTCACAAAAGAGAGACGGAATGGGATGGGTGCATGCGGTGGTGAGGAAGAGTAAGGAGGAGTGCAAAAGGGGAGGAGTGTGTGTGTGTTTCGACCGGGGGCTTCGGTGAGTTAGAGAAAGGGTCAGAGAGAGAACGTGGGGGTGAAGGAAATGTGCAGTGGGATGAGAGGGAGGGTAGAGTGTGGTGGGGAGTGTGTGGCTTGGCGGGAGTGAGGGTGGGGTGAGGGTGAGTGTGCATGTGTGTGCCGTGAGGGAGAGGGAGATGAGCAGGGAAGTGAGAGGAGAGAGAGAGAGAGAGGAAAAGAGACGATGGGGAGGGTGATGGAGAAATTTCGTGAGAAGGAGGGAAGAGAATAGAGAAATAGAAGGGGACGTGAGGGTTAATATGTATATATATATGAATTATTTTTATTTATTATTATTTTGTTTTTGTAGCTATTATGCCTTTTTACTTTTTAAGAAATATATATTTATCAATTATATATATAGTAATCACATATATATATATTTACAAAAATAAATTTATCATTAAAGAAAATCAATTACATTTTTTTATGTAAACATAATTATACACATTTTTTTTGATTTCATGTTCTCTTTGTTTATATATATATATATATATTAATTTTCTCCCTCTCACAAAATAAATACAATTTAACCAAAATTACGGAAATCACTCAAATAAAAGAAAATGTAAGCCACTTTAGGGCATTACAGTACAATATGGATTTACTCATCGTAACGTCAGAAATGGCGTGTCTACAGCTGCCCCGCCTTGGCATCCACTTTGTAGGGAAGGGCGTGTAATGGAATGAAACGAAGTGTATTGAAATGAAATGGAGTGGACTGAAAAGTCGATGCCAAGGTGTGATGAGACACGCTTCTAACATCACGCGATGGGAATCTTTCCGAGTTTCACGAAGCAACCTTGAGGAAGGTCCTCCGAAATCAACGATTGTTTGGATGGTAAACAAACTAGGAAGACATTGTGTGCACTGGGGCACAAACAAACTAAAAGGACCAACTTCACGGTGCGGAAGTACCTGGGTCGTAAACCTCAGGTTTCACCATTGGGGAGCGGTTACCAGCCATTGTGGAAGTGCTGCAGCCAAGGTGGGTCCGAAGGAAATAAACAGATGATTGGAGACAAATCCAAACAATGGTTTAATCCAGAGAAACATCCCAAGGCAACTTCGGGAAAACTCAGTACTCGACTCAGAATGGAATATCCCATATTTAAGCAATTAAGCACAGTAGCTCACACAATCAAAGTAAGTGAGTGATTTTCCACAATGAACTCAAAGTCCTACATGAATGCATGCTGGGTTTAAAAGAAAAATAAAACAAACTAAAATAGAAACTAGCCAAGGATAATATTGTTAAGCTGTGGAGAGTGGGTCAGGATACCAATCCAATGAGCCGATACTGAGCCGGGGCCCGTTTATCCACGTACCGACTCATCGAACGGAACCATCGTCCCCATTCTATCACAACTTAACGGCCTATCCGTACGTCCTGAACTCCTCCGGGATCATCACTGTTTTTTGTTGAAGGGGAACTCAAATCCCGGATTCGTCCAAGGCGTAAGGTCCTTGGCATGCTCTAGTAGCGTAAATATCATATAATACAATGCATGATAAGGGGGGACCACAATGATTGAATGATTAGGGGACAAGGCGGGACAAGGTGGGACATCGGTGGGACAGTGGTACCCCACTCGATAATTAACATAACAAAACAAGATCACAACTATGCAAGCACATTATCACACACAACAAAACGAAACTGCTAACACTGTTCCTAGATTCCTTTCCTCACTATAAGTATCGCCCCTTTGGCCTTAAGAAAATGCATTCAAGGGCGAGTTAAGAAAGTTGAAGCTTAGGAGGAGATCAGAGTTCGAGATGGAAGGCGAGTCTTCCCATCCCGTGAAGAAAAGCAAGCCCAGCAACGAGTGCAAGCGGCTTACCGACCTCGAAGGGCATCTTAGCGGGAGAATTCAGTCTTGAATGGTGAGTTACCATCTCTTTTTTGTGTTTCTGCAAGACTTTCTTACGCTCATTTTTGCCTTCTCCCCTTTTCTATTTCCAGCCGTATCCTCTCTTTCCTGGCCCGAGGAAGTTTTCAAGGTTACCTTGGCTATCGAAACTCACTTCGAACATCTCAATCAGTATGAGGGCCATCATCAGAAAGTGGCATCTCCAAAAGCTCGTAACTCATGCCAAACATTACAACGAGATTCACATGGATTGGGCGGCTATGGGTGCACTGGTAGAGCTTTGGCACCCTCAAACCCATACCTTCATTTTCCCCACTTTCGAGGCAACTATTCTTCTCGAAGAAGCAGAACTTCTACTTGGCGTGAAGAAATTCCAGAGAAATGGCAAGGTAAAGGTTATGCGCATGCTAAGAAGGGTGACTTCCGAGGAGGTGCTCAGAAGCTTCATGCCGTCTGAAGCCATCAAGGGCGTCCAGACTCAGAAGGGAATCCATCTGCAAAAACTTGCAGATTGGGTCATAAATGCTCTTGAAAGGTTGACAAGCGATGATGATCGCATTGAAGGGCTCATGAAGGGATTCACCATCTGCTTAGCGGGTGCTCTCCTATTCCCTTATACTGACAACATAGTGGAGGAAGATCAGCTAAGCGCCATCTGTGGAATTTGGGAAGGAAAGAGAGTGGGACCTGCTATCCTTGCTTATCTCTATAGCGGACTCACGGCTTCCAGTATGGGTAAGCCTCCTTTTGGTTGCGCACTCCTTTTGAATTGCTGGACTGACTTGCATTTCAAATTTAACCATCGTGAGGGAATGTCGTCTACTTCAAGACTCTTCCAACAAAGCCCGCTTCACCATATGGTCAATGTGTTAGGCTCTAGTGGTAGTATAGCAAATCGCGTTCCCTGGCTGAAGAAACGAGAAGACTGGCGGGCTCACTTCAGTACCTTTGAAGAGTATATGTTCACTCGTGCACCGACATGCTTACTCCCATATGAGCTTCTCACGAGGTCTTCTCTTAACATGGAGCTCCAGCTTGTTGGCGCGTCTGAATTCATCCTTTACAACACGCACCGGTGTCATACTCAGATGGGCCTCCCTCCCCATTCATTCCCACTGCTATCCAACCTTCCTTTAATCAGGGAAAGGGAGCTGGGCACATGGGGTGACGCAAGAAATGTGAAGATAATCAAAGCGTCATGGAAGGCCAGCATTACACTGAGGGCAACAGAGTCTGTGAGTGAGGACGAAGAACTGCTGAAAGCTTATGTAATCGAGTTGGGGAAATTGAGGCCTGAGATGCCCAAACCCTAATGTATCTTATCTTGGAATGAATATGGAAACTTTAATACGTATTTAGATCCTAACTCTCTTCTATTTTTTTTCTTTTTTTATTCCCTTTTTTCTTTCTTTTTGTTTTGTTTTTGGCACAAACATCTACAATAGCCAGTGCTAGGTGGTAGCCAACCATTCCGGACAAGAGCCAAAAAATCAAGGCAACTAGCATGAGGAGTTGCCCTGAAATGCCCGGGAGCTAAAGATTTCTCTCTGAATGGCTAAGAGAGAGACAAAGCAAGAGATAATAAAGAGAGAAAAGGCAAAAATAGAGCAGCACAAGAGGCCCAGGAGATGGAGCTCTGAGAGAAAGAGCATCCAGACATGGCTCGCTCTGCAGATTGAAGGGGATTAGAGCTCGCAACAGAGGAGCTCCTGGAGTTGGTAGCATCTTCATCGGCAGAGCATAGGGCAGCTCAGCTAGCGGCCTCGACTTCAAGAGCTTCGCGGCCATCAGGGTCGCGAGAGAGACAGGAGGACGGCGAGGAGCACTGCCGAAGAGCAGGTGGGAACGCATGGCGCGACAAAGCGATTGCTGCGTCACGGAACTATAGAAGGCCTCCGAGGGACTTCTTGCCTTGGGAGAGAGAAGAGAAGCGACCAGGAGGGTGATGAGGGTTAGTGAGTGGCTTGTTCACTCACTCCCTTCTCATGACGGGCACAAACCCTTATATAGATGTGTGAATGAAATAGCTTGGTTTGAACACGGCTGGTTTGCCCTGGATATGTTCCTTCTGCTCTATGCCTCTTCTCCACCACATGGGTTCTCGCGCAGTATGCTCGGCGAGATTTCGCCTTAAAACACGGGGCGGTGACTCACCATAGCCATGATTTTCAAAGGGGATCAGCCACGGATTTCAACAATATCGGCCCGTGGTGCTCTTTTCCCACGTGAATGCCCCTCATTTCCTCGTTTGCGCTAAAAGTAGTCGCAATAGGACAAGAGACACGGGGAATCTTTGGACCGAATAGGAGTGGCGGGTCAACAAATCACAGCTCCGCTCCATTTACTCCACATGGCGAAGTGGCACGCGAGTGTACCGTGGCCATGAGTTTCAAAGGAATCTACCACCAATTTCAACAACGTCGGTCCATGGTCCTGTTTTCCCGTATAAATGTCCTCCACTTTCTTCTTTGCGCTAGCAGTAGTCGCAACGGGACAATAAACACGGGGAATCTTTAGACCGCATGGGGAGGACAAGTCAACAAATCACGCCTCCGAATTGATCACTCCAGATGGCAGAGTGACATGCGAGAGTAAAGAGAGGGTGACTTGTCGTAAAGGCTGTTGCTGGGGTGATGGTGATAGATCCAGATCACCTTCTTTCCGATCCTATAAATACCTCCCCTTTCGCTTGACTTGGAAACACCGAAGTCGTAAGAGCTAATTTGAGGAGTGAAGGTTTGTAAAGGGAGAGGTAACGAGCGTTGCTCATTTTTTACAGGATGGAGGGTGAATCTAACTTGAGAGCAGAAGGCGAGTCTTCCCGCTTCTCGAAGAGGAGCCGGTCTGGCAGTAGTTCCAGAAGACTCTCAGAAGTCGAAGGACAACTGAGTGAGAGGACCCGATCACAGCTTGTAAGTGGATCCTCTCGTTCCTTTCTTCATGCTTTCTTCTCCTTTCTTCCTTAGCGAAGCTCCCTTTTGTCACTTCTTGTGGATGTGCAGGGCATGATAAGATCGCACATCTCATGGGAGCTGGTGGTAGCGGCCTATCGAGGTCTCCCGGACTTCCAGAAGGCCAGATTAGACGTGATGGGGTTCGGGGCCTTCCTCAGAATCGAGCCGATCAAGCTCGACCTTGCCCTTATCCAGGCACTGCGCGAAAGATGGGACCCGATAAGTCGGGCATTCCTGATGCCTTGGGGGCACATGGTGCCCAGCCTTGAAGACGTGGTCCGGATCACGGGCCTCAAAGTAGATGGAGAGGCCGTGACTGGCGTCACTTATGCGGACTACCGAGAAGGTGCCCAAAAGCTGCTGGGGCTAAATCTTGACGGTCGGAAGAATAGGTCAGTAGCGAAGGCGTCGATCATGGAAGCGCTAGGGCTTACTGACATTCGTCCACGGGACGACGAGTCCCTGGAGGAATTCATGGAAAGAGCCGAAAGAGGAGCCCGTGCTGTGTACTGCGTGGACGCCAGCAACTGGGAAAGGACCAACATGGATCTGAGGAGGTTCCTCATCTTTCTGTTGGGCAAGTTGCTACTGGGCTCCAAGGGAGACAATATACACTGCCGCTTCCTGGAGCTGCTCGTGGATTTGGAGAGAGTAGGACAGTACGCCTGGGGAGCTGCCGTACTAGCGCATCTATTCACAGGTCTGTCGCAAAGGACAGGCCGAGAGGTGACAATAAATGGGTTTACGCCCTTCATTCAGGTAAAAGATTATTATTTTTTTTGTTTTTATTTTTATGCTTTTTTTTGTATTTGTTGATGCCAATGACACATGATGGTGTAGCTATGGAGCTACTATTATATTCCAATGGGGAGAGCTCGACACTGGCAGCCAATGACGATCCCGTTGGCTAGGCGGTGGCAACCCATCATGAGTACAGCACCACTATCCTACCAACTGATGGTATTGAGACGGGAGCTACAAGAGTTCCCTGCAGCGATGGTAGGATTTTTTTCTTTTTTTTTTTCGTTATTCATTTTTTCATCATTTTGTTGTATTTTCAGCTAACTAAGAAGATATGTACAACCCAACATAGGTAAACTGGAGGCCTTACTCGAACATGGTCGATGTCGACCAGCCGTGGGTAATTGGAAGCCGTGCCCGATTCGGACGGGACCTCTGGCTCCATTGCTTGAATGAGATCGAGCCCCTCAGGCTGCGATTAGCCATGAGGACCCTAGGGTTTGCCCAGGAATGGGTGGATATGACCACATCACCCAGCGTCGGGAAGAAGACACGCGGGCCGGCAACTTGTGTTGATTGGAGGGTGCGCTTCCCCGAACAATATGAAGATTGGCAGCGGGGAGGCACGCTCGTGGAATCGCAGGCGCAAGACAGTGAGGATTACCTGCGACTCTACAGGGCAATGTATGCGGAGAGACTCCAGCTTGGAGGGCTTGTGGAGGTAGAATAAAACATAATTTTTTTATCTTTTACATTTTCTCCATTTTTTTTGTTCTTTTGGTGAACTCCTAAGCCATAACTGTAGGATGCCCGTGACACCATAATAACGAACTTACGAGCTCGTTTGGCGGACACGGAGCAAGAGTTGAATGACACCCGAGCGGCTCTGGGTTCATCAGTAAGTATTCATGTACACACTCCTGATATGATTTGAGATTCATGGCACTAACCACTTAAATGTCACCTCATGTGCCGCAGCGTGCCCAGCTCGATGCAGTTTCATCGGCAATGGGGGCAGACGGCGCTTCTTCCAGTCTATGGATTCCTACTTCAGAGTTAGATCTACTCCACGAGCAGCTTGCTCATACCACACAACGGGCTGCGGAAGCAGAAGGGATGCTTTCTGCACAGGTGAGAGTCTCACCATTTAATATCCCTTGTTCAAGCATTGCCATATGCTTGAGATGATATGTATGGCAGGAGAAAGAAATAGAGGAGGCACTCGCGCATGTCACCCAGAAGGAGGCTAGAATAGCCGAGCTAGAAGAGGAACTGCGTCGTCGTCCAGATGACGACTCTTCTAGGGACGCTGTGGAGCTAAGGATCACCCTTCAGCTGGAGAGAGAAGACAGGGAGAGAGAACGTGTCGAGAGAGAAAGGGACAGGGAAAGAGAGAAGGCCAAGAAATTGACCGAGAAAGAGGAGAAGAGGGCCATGGAGGCCCAACTATTTGAATTGAGGACCAGTCTTGGCCTCGCCGAGCAATGGCTGAAGGATGGCGAGGAACGCTACCGAAGAGCACGAGAGCGTGGCTTTCGTGTTAGTAGCTTCTTTGCTACCCCCGCAGATCAACGCCGGGGTGTGGAGATAGGAAGAGGAGCACTGAGCGGTAGAAGTACCGCTTTTCGTAGTTGGGTAGCACCCTCTAGAGCGTCTTGTCCGGAGAGCGGTGGGACGAGTAATGTAGAGAGAGAAGGTGGAACTTAATGTACAACTTCTAGTTTTGGAATGGAATAAAAAGTTTGTTTTTTTTTTGTTTTTCATCTCTTTCTTGCTATCTGGAATCCCTGCACACATCACTAAAACAAACAAGTCAGAATTTCTGCTC
Organism: Amorphophallus konjac; assembly: GCA_022559845.1. Lineage (NCBI taxonomy): Eukaryota > Viridiplantae > Streptophyta > Magnoliopsida > Alismatales > Araceae > Amorphophallus > Amorphophallus konjac. Next base: position 257,274 of record JAHNEJ010002830.1, on the reverse strand, counting down.
TGACTTGGCCCCTTGCTCAATAAGCAGGTTTGTTTTGACTGTCCTTGATAATGGGTCAAGGGGCCAAGCCTTTATTAATAAAGGCAAGATAAAGATATGATGATGAATGCGGCACACAAACACACGGATGCAAGCGAAATTTAAAAGTGGGATGCTGCATGCAAATGCAATCATAGGAAATGTGTTTTTTTTCTGTTATTTTTATTTTTCTTGCATTTTTTTGTTGTTTTATTTTTATATCATTTTTTTGTTTTGCATATATCTACATTTTTCTCTTTTTCCTTTTTTTTGGTGTTTTTATCATTGTCATCATTTTTTTTGTTGCTAATGCCTGGTAAGGACCCATAGGGCACCTAACCTGCATGAGAATAGGGATTTCTTACTAACCTCCCAGATATCCTAAGTGCACATCTAGGTTGATTTGGGCCTTTAGACTCCTCGAATGATAATCCCGCCGGTTAAGACTTATCCTGATGACAATGCCGTCATGCCATGCTTAGGCTCCCAGTTGCTTCCGACCACAGGGATTCACCCAAAAAGTGTTCGAGGTAAATGATTTGCCCGACCCGGGTCTATTTCCTCACAACTCTAGATGGTATGTAATGGAACACCTTGGAACCCAAATGACCAACCGCGCGACGCTGACCCGGAATCAGACGCCGTCGCACCTATAGGTGACGCGCTTGCATTGGTCTAAGCCCGAGGTTAGACTAGAAGACATTAAGGTGGTAGATAAAGGTCTTGACCGGCCAGAAACACGGAGACTCTTTCACGGCAACGACTTTTGCTTTTCAAAATAAATAACCATATGCTTGTATTGAAAGGAGGTTGCAGGCCTTGGCGAGTTTCACCCTTCGGGAACTCTATTGAGCCTTCATCTTTAGGGGAAGACGGAAGAATATTGGGGGCAAACCTCCTGAGAGGACCGACAAAACCGTTAACCCGGCGAGCCAATAGGGGCACACTTAACTTCCCCTTTCGGGCAATTTCAGACTAAATCTCGAGCATTTACATCTCATGACCCCTTTTGTGTAATTTGACTTTCAGTCGAAGGGGTTTCATTTAGTGGAATCAGGCACGGTTACGACCAGGCCTTTCTTTTGACTTTGATTTCTTGCTTTTCTTTTCTGATTTTTTTTGATAGATTTTTGCAAGGGACATAATATTTTGACATTTATGGAATCCCTCTTGGATGCCTGCGGGGACACTGCCCTCTTCTCGTGCTCTGATCGATGCTCGAGGAATTGGGTCCTAGTCTTACCCTAGGGGCTATGTTCGTGTTTCCCATGCTCAGCGTTTTAAGGGCGCCGGCTGTCTCATTCGGTCGAAGAGAGAGAGAATAAAGATTTAAGCCTTCTGGAGACCTTCTGGGTGAGGCCTCACCATGAGCGATGCTAACGATCCTTATAGAACACATGTGTACATGCATGTTGCCTTCTTTTGAAGGGGGCATAAGTCGAACCAGTCGGACAGGGATCTCTACGGTTCTGGCAAACCAAGACCTGAGACCTACCAAATCTTAATGGGCCCTATTCTAACATGGAGGTTGAATGCAATGACTTAACTACATGGTGATCTCCAGGCATCAGCATTTTGAATTTTCTATTTTTTTGTCTTTTCTTTTGTTTTATACACATGTTTTTGTTGTTTTCATTTTTTTCATTATTTTTTGTTGTTTTCCTTTTCATTATCATTTTTAGTTATTTATTTATTTATTTTTAAAAAAAACTATGTACACCTGTCTAAGGGTAGTACTTTTTAAGATACAGTCCATTCCAAGGGTGGGATAACTCAACTCCCTCAGCATTGACTAGCCTGTAGGCGTTACCAGGATGCACAGCCTGAACCACGTATGGTCCCTCCCAATTGGGTTGGAGCTTAGAACGCGGCCCGCCAGGTTTTACAAAAATTCTTTTCACTACCATTTCACCAACTTTGAATTTTCTCTCGACAACCTTCTTTTGATAAAAACGTGCGAGTCTATTTTGGTATACACGAGCATGCTCGGCTGCGGCCATGCGCTTTTCATCTAAGAGTTCCAATTGGGCAAGGAGTGAGTCACGACGTTCGTCGAGGGGAAGTTCCTTATCCAATTGTACCCTAAGAGAAGGGACCAGAATCTCATATGGACTACCGCCTCCATCCCGTAAGTAAGGGCGAATGGAGTTTGCCCAGTGGGAGTACGGACTGAAGTGCGATAAGCCCATAGAGCTTCAATAAGTTTTTCTGGCCAATCCGAGAATCTGCTAGACTCACAGGTTTTCTTTATGATTTTAATCAATGTTTTATTAGTGGCCTCCGCTTGGCCATTGCCTTGTGGATAATATGGTGATGAATGATGCAATGCAATCTTATACCTTTGGCAGAGGTCCTTAAGGTCCTGAGAAATGAATTGTGGCCCATTGTCGGTGATGATAGTTCTTGGATGCCAAATCTGGCAATGATGTTCTTCATAATGAACTTGCACACTGTTGATGCCTTGATTTCCGTGTAAGCTTCGGCTTCAGCCCATTTGGTGAAGTACTCCGTTGCAGTGAGGATGAATGATTTTTGCTTGGTGAGGGAGTTAGGATCACCAAGAGGACCAATGATGTCGAATGCCCACATGGAGAAAGGCCATGGGGAGGACACTGGATGGAGAGAGGAAGATGGGGAATGGATCTTATCGGCATGAAGTTGACACTTGACACACCTACGGACATAGACAGCACAGTCTTCTTCCATGGTGGGCCAGTAAAAGCCTTGCGAAGGATCTTCTTGGCAAGCATTTGGCTGTTCACATGGCCACCGCACACGCCTGAGTGTGCTTCCTCTACACACTTCTAGGACTCATCATCATCAAGACACCTCAGGAGAACACCAGTGAGGCTTTTCTTGTATAGCAATCCTCCAACAAGTGTATACCTTTGGGCAACTCTCCTTATGGCCCTCTTATCTTCTGCTGTTGCCTCTTCAGGGTAAGACTGGTCTTTGCAATATTTAACAATCTCATAGAACCATGGCTTCTCCTCATCAGCCAATTCTTCTTCCAATCGACCAACATAATTTCCCTCTTTTCAACAACTTCTCTATCCTGAGCCATCTTTGACATTTCCTCCTGAACCCTTAAATAGGAAGGGTTGTGAATAGCAGGGAGGATAAGCTTGTGGATAGAAACGGACAGAGCCCTTCTGCCTAGAGGAAACCTTAATGATAATGCCAACGAAGCAAGGGCGTCGGCGAGAATGTTCTGATTGCGAGGAACATGGACAAAGACTAACTTGTTAAACAATTTGGCAAAAGCAACAGTGAGCTCTTGATATGGCTTGAGCTTGGGATCGCGTGTGCGATATTTAGTGAGCACCTGGCGAAGAACAAGTTGACTATCACCTATGACTCGTAATTCGGTGACCCAGAAGGAATAGGCAAGATTCAGACCTGCTAGAAGAGCTTCGTATTCAGCCACGTTATTGGTGACTGGAAATGAGAGCTGAAATGCCTCTGGGATAGTGACGCCTTCGGGCGACAAAAGGACAATGCCAATACCTCTCCCCTGGGAATTCAAAGCTCCATCAAAATATAATGTCCACATGGGATCATCAGACTGGGTAATGGACATTAGTTCCTCATCTGGAAACTCTGATTGAACAGGATCAAATTTGGGGAGAGGGTGGTGAGCAAGATGCTCAGCTATAGCATAGCCTTTAATCGCCTTTTGCTGGATATAGATGATGTCGAATTGAGATAGAAAGCTTTGCCAACGTGCTAGCCTATCAGTAAGGACAAACTTTTCCAAGAGAAATTTGATAGGATTCATGCGAGCAATTAAATGGACTTCATGAGCAAGAAAGTAATGTTTTAATTTCTGCACTACCCACACAAGGGCGGCACATGTCTTCTCCATGGCTGTATACTTTCGCTCACAGGGGTTGAGAAGTTTAGACAAGTAATAGGTTGCCCGTTCCTTGCCTTCTTCATTGATTTGTGCCAGAACGGCTCCCACAGAGTCGTCTAGGACTGAGATATATAGGATCAGAGGTTTATCTGGAATAGGTGGAGTGAGAACAGGTGGGTTGGCCAGATATTCCTTTAATCCATCAAAAGCGTTCTGACACTTAGAATCCCAACAAAATTTGGTCCCTGCTTTGGTCAACTCGTAGAAGGGCCTGCATCTTTGCGAGTGTTGAGACACAAAGCGGCGGATGAACTGCAACCTCCCGATTAATCCTCGAACTTCTCTCAGATTCTTCGGGGGTGGCATATCCCTAATCGCCTTAGCCTTGTTGGGATCTATCTCAATGCCCCTTTTGCTCACAATGAAGCCAAGTAACTTGCCCGATGATACACCAAACACGCACTTTTTTGGATTCATTTTCAAATTGAACTCACGCGATCTTTGCAACACCTTTGCAAGGACCTCGGATGTTCTACCCTAGTTTTAGATTTTACCAACAAATCATCCACATACACTTCCAAATATATGTGCATCATGTCATGAAATATTACCATCATAGCCCTTTGGTAAGTGGCTCCAGCATTCTTCAGTCCAAATGGCATGACCACATAACAGTAAGTTCCCAGGGAGTAGTGAATGAAGTTTTCTCCTGGTCTTCTTCTGCCAGACGGACTTGGTTGTATCCAGAAAATCCATCCATGAATGAAAGGGTTTCATATCCTGCCGTATTATCAATCAACACGTCAATATGAGGCAAAGGAAAATCATCCTTCGGACACGCGCGGTTAAGATCCCGAAGTCAATACAAATTCTCACCTTACCATCCTTCTTCATGACCGGGACAATGTTTGCCACCCACTGAGGATAAAGGACGACTCTTATGAACCTAGCTTTGTGGAGCTTATCGACCTCTTCCTTCATTTTTAAAGCCATTTGTGGGCGAAAACGTCTTAACCGTTGTTTTACCGAGACGGACCCTGGTTTTAAAGTGAGACGATGTTCCACCAAGGTAGAATCCAAACCTAGCATATCCTCGTAACTCCATGCGAACGTGTCCTTATATTCCTTAAGAACCTTAATCAATGCCTCTTCATCAGACGAGGGTAAATTATCACTTACGAGGATAATCCTAGGGTCATCCTCAGTTCCCAAGTTTATCTCTTTGGTGGACTCTTCTACAGCGGCTGACGGCTCGTCAAATCTGCTCATTCCACTAGCATATGCGTCAGCCGCATCCTCATATTCTTCATCCTCTTCTTCAATGGGATATTCCTCGTCAGTGATTTCATAAACCCTATATCCTTCATCAATCGTGCAATCATTCTCACACTCTTCTTCAGGCAGTTGGATGGGATTTTCTAGCAATTGAGGGATAGCTAGAAGGGTTTGACACCTGGTGGCTAGATCCAAAAGGAATCGACGGGAATCTGCCTACCCTTGGATTTCTTCTTAGGCACTACCCTTGACTTATTATTGCTAGCTAGACTGACATTTACAGAAGAAGAAAAAGAAACTGAAGAGGATGGTGAAGAATGTACAGGGAAGGACCCCTCAGATGAGGGGTAGAGAAGGTCGCTCAGGGGACCTTGAATGAGTGGCCCGTGAGTCGGGGCACACTCGTGGGAGATATAAGAGGTTTCCTCAAAGACAATGCGCTGTTGAGGAGTTGGGGAATTGGCGTTTTTTTTTCATTTTCATCTTTGATAACAAAACAGTGAAAAGAAATTGGAGGAGGTGAAAAGGGGATTACAGCTAAAGAGTTGTGTGGCTCGTAGAGCAGATCGTGATGAAAGACCTGGCGTGAGTTGAGAAACTCACGCAAGTGAATAAGTAAAGAAGGGGACCTGGGGAGATCATCAGACAATCGTCTGGCCCAGGAGGGAGACAGCAACAAAGGCTGTGATAAGTGAATGGAGAAGATGACGACTAATGAGCCGTCAGTGGCAATGTTGATGACGGATGATGATCCGTTGATGACAACACTCTCCTGACGAGGAGGGTTTGACATTCTGGCAATAGTGGTGATATCCCCTGGCATTTTGGAGATCGAAGGTGGCCCTTCTAGATGTGGAGGTGAGAACATTCTTTCCAGTGCAATGGATATATCTGGTATGTCAAACCATTTATACCATTCACAATCCAAGTGGACAATCTTTCCTTTTTTTGGAGTTTTTGAACATCCTTCAGCCAAGAATACATTCTGTAACCCCCCATGTGATTCTGGTGGAAGATCTCCCATCTGAACGACGGGCCCCTTCTTGAAATGTGAGGACAAAGTCCAAGTGAGGGGTTTCTCGTCTGATTCGAACTGCCCCTTAAAACCTAAGCCTGCTCTACAGACCGACTTTGTCTTCTGCAGTGGTCTCAACCTTCCTTGCAATTGTGCCCCTAAGCCTTTGCCCTCTTGATAGCCAATATTTCTCATAATCTCCCATCCTTTGGAACGGAATGGGAGGCATGAGGTTGGCATAGGAAACGGCTTTTGTTGTGTGAAGGGAGCACGGCAGGGATCACGGACATCTAACAAGGATAGTATGGGCCGATGAGTCGGCCAGACCGAGGGCAAAGAGGTGGTGATAGCATCCACCGTAGAACAGAGGGGCATGCTCATTACCTTGATAACCCATCCTTTGTATGGAAATTTCAAACACTGATGATTGGTGGATGGTACAGCATTCATGGCTTCAATGTAGGTACGGCCTAGTATAGCCTTGAAAGTGGGATCCATATCAAGGATATGGAATTCCGTGAAGACTGATACAGGGCCTAGTTCTACATTGAGGGTAATCATCCCCATTGGCGGCCTTTTACTATTGTCATAGGCCGTGACTGTGATTGAGGAGGGCATGAGTTGTTCTTCATCAACCCCACATGCTTGGAGAGTACTCGGGGAAATCACATTTATAGACGCGCCCGTGTCCACCAGGCATGGATCCACTGACACACCATTGATTTTTACCGCAATACACAACGCATATTTTCGAGCTTCCTTGGGGGCAAGCTCGTGATTATGGAACATGATGGGCGGTTGTGTATCGGTGGGCGTCAGGACTGCCGAGATTTTCTCCGCAGGGAGATCCTCATTCACCATGACTTTTTGGAGATATTCCCTTAAAGCTTCTTGGTGAGATGTGGATCTTTTGATCAACTCGAGGATGGAGATACGGGCAGGCGTCTTATCCAGATGTTTCAACAAGTCATACTGGGTCCCAGGGATGGACTCTTCTGACTGCTCTTCCTTATCTTTCTCTGGCTGAGACTGTTCGGGGGCCTGACTATTCTGGGGAAACACCCGGTGGAACATCTTTCCACTCCGGAGCACCATTGCTTGTGGGTCTTGCTGCACCTCTATGGTATTGGGTGTGGATTTTAACAGGGGTTTGAGAGGTAATGGTGAAGGAACAGTTGGTGGTATAGGGGTGATGACGGATGTAAAGGTTTTAATTAGGGGTTTGTTTGGTGGGGGAATGGTAGAGTGGTGGATGATAAGGGGCTTAGATGGTGGAGGTAGATTAGAAGTAGAAGGGACCTCGGATGAGTGGTGGATAATAAGGGGCTTAGATGGTGGAGGAGGAGGTTCAATGGAGGTAGAGGCGGATGACGCGTCATACGGGTAATGGGCGGTAAAGAAGTTAAAAGGTTGGGGTAGAGATTCAATAGAGGTAGGTGGTGAAGTAGAGGGATAAGAGGTAATGAGAGGGTTTAGAGGTAAAGGAGATGTGATAGATGGTATTGGGTGATGGACTGGTGGTGAATTGACGATAGGGGTACGAATAAGAGGGCGTGATGGCTGTGGAAAGGAAGAAGGACCAAATAGGGGTTGTGAGGGGGTTGGGTGATAAGAAGATGATGTTCGAAGGAGACGAGGAGGCTGATTAGTAACATGGCTGGTAGCAAGGACAGAGGTGCTTTCCAAATGCCAAGTTTGCTCTCTTCCAACTTCCGGGAAGGAGGAAATGGGATTAGCCTGGTGGTTAGGCTGTTGGTGCTCCGGAAGTGGATTATGGATGATGCCCATATTAGGCTGCTGTTGTGGGGCCTGCTGAGGTTGCTGCTGTTGCTGTGGTGGTTGGGGTTGCTGAGGCCTAGGCGGAGGTCTCCTGGCCTTCAGGGTGGCGATGTATCGTCTCATTTCATCCCAATCAATTTCACCCTGATCATTCATGTCATAAATGTAATCTTTGAAGTTAAAACAATTCTCGACCGTATGACCTGGTTGCCTGTGATAGACACAGTACCTAGAGGTATCAGCATTCGGGGGCCATATAAACTTTTCTTTGGGCAAAGTGAGTGCATTGGCAGCCATAAGGGCGTTGAAAATATCCGGCAAGGCTTCAGGCAATGGTGGATAATGGGCTCTTTTGGGTCCAATGGGCCTCATCCGTTGTTGTGGTGGGCCGTAATTTCCCGGAGGTGGAACTTGGTGATATTGAGGTTGGGGTTGTTGTTGTTGTTGTTGGGGATAAAAAGCTTGAGGCATGTTGTTCTGGGGGAAGTTGTTCTGAGGACGATAGGAGGTGGGCCCTGTTGAAAGGGTGGTGACCTTGCTGAAAGGGTGGTCGTGACATTTGACGAGGCCTGGGGTAGGCTGGCTGGTTGGGACTGCCAAGCACACTCACTTGCTCGTTTATGACGACCCCTTCAGTTGTTCCTCCTTGAACACCGTGCCTGTTTTCTTAAACACCCTAGGCTTTGGGGGTTCAAACATATGCATGATGGGGGAATCTTTTAATTGGGTCTGGATATACCGGGCCCTCTCATAAAGTTCCTCCATCGTAGTAAGCTTATTCATGGCCAAAATGTGTCTAAACTGCGGGGTTGCATTAGACACGATCATTTTGACTTGCTCGGGTTCTGAAAGGGTATCCTTTACTTTATCGGCCAGGGACCTCCACCTATCAGCATACTGGACAAAATCCTCATCTGACCTCATTTTCTCAGCAACTAGGTCGGTGATAGAAAGGGCTGGACCGACCCTATCCCGGTACTTCTGAATGAATTTGGCCTTAACAACGTCAAAATCCTCAGCCTCACTCGGTTCTAGAGAATAGAACCATTCTAGGGCGGGACCATCCAAGGATCTGCGAAAAAGATAAGCCAGGGATTTTGGATTGTTCTGCCATGAGGAAGATTCATACATGAAATCCTTAATGTGAATAGAAGGGTTACCCGTACCATTATACCTACGGTATGTAGGCATTTCAGAGGGAGGGAGATGAAATGTGGGAAGAATTGGTAGGGAAATCTCATGGGCGGACTTCCCATCTACCATTTTCTTGAGATTTCGGAACTCCTCGTTCATTTCATTGAATTTGTTGAGGAGAGACTGAGTGAGGTCCTCGGCAGGTGGAGGTTGGGCCTGCCACTGAGGCTGAGAAGGCCTGCCAAGGGCCTGAGAGGGGAATCCTGAACCAGAAGGGTATGGTGGCCCAGTAGTGGACGGACCCGTTTGGGGTACCGTATGAAGGATGGCAGGGGCTTGAGATTGTGGAGGGGGAAATTGGTAAGAGGCAGGTTGTTGACTCGCCTGTCCTTGAAATGAGGAAGAAGGAACGTCATGTACATATGACGGAAAAGTGGTAGCCTGGAGCGGCTGTTGGTGGGATGTGGGAGCCGGAGTTGACTCCTGAGGAGGGGGAGCAATAGATTTCCCCTTTAAAATAGCCTGAAAGGCTAGAAGTTGCTCAGGGCTGAGCTGCGTACTGGCGAGGACACCTAACAGGGAAAAGATGTCCTGAGGTGGGGCTACTTCCCGTGAAACAGCGGGGACCTCTTGTGAGGTCTCACGGGAGGGGCCTGAGTCCATTGCGTGGACCCGTGGGTCAGCTGACTGACCACGACCTGATTGATTCTCTTCGGAAGAGTCGTGAGCCATTCCTGTAATTTTACCAGAACGTAAATGCATACACTAGCAAACAAGTATCAGAGATTAACAGACAAGTGGATGATCTTACGCCATTTTTTTTTGTTTTAACCTTTTTTTGTGTTTTGATTTAATTAATTTTTTTTGATTTTTTTTCTCTTTTTTGATTTTAACAAATATAAAATTCACACTTAGTAGGAGGGACCCTAATTGCACTTTATTTTACCGCCGTGTCAGCTAGGGGCACTCGTCTCACCACGAATAGGTAACTAACTCCGGGGTACTTCAGTGGTACAACCAGCCCAGTGAACGAAGAGGGAATCCTTCGCTGTCGGGGACTTACGGAGGTCCCAATGGAGGAGATCCTAGTCCGTCGAGAGGAATTCCCGACGGAGAGTCCTTCCTTCACCGAGAGGGGTTAATCCTTAAATAAGTAAAAGAAAGAAAAGAAAAGGGGTAAATGCATGAAATGCAGTGCTGAATAAAAGATGTATAACACACAAATACCAGAGATAAACACACAAATAGAACAGAGATAATCACAATGATATAACAGAGATATAAAAGCAATAAACAGATGGAGTAGGATACAACCGTTCCTCTTTCCGAGACACGTAGATCACTTGAAAAAAAGAGAAAGGGGCTCTAAGGGTGCACGTAGTGCACGAGGGGAATGACGTAGCGCACGTGGGCGCAATAAGGAGGGGGGGGCATGAGGGTGCCAAATAGAGGGGAACAAGGAGGGGCACACGTGGGTGCCAAATGGAGGAGGGCACACGTGGGTGCCGAATGGAGGAGAAGGGGCACACGTGGGTGCTAAATGGAGGGGAAATGCACGTGGTGCACGAGACAACGTTAACCTCTCAAGTAACCACAAAGGACCGGGGGAGTGCACGAAGTGCACGAGGGGAGTGGGCGCACTTGGGCGCAGTAGGGAAGGGCACACGTGGGTGCCGAAAGGAGGGACACACGTGGGTGTCAAAGAGGCCACGTGGGTGCCAAGAGGACACACGTGGGTGTCAAAAGGAGGGGCACACGTGGGTGCCGAATAGTTTGTGGGTAACCAAAAAAAGAGCAAAAAGCAGGTCCCACCGTGATCGCCAGAGATGTGAACGCGTCACGTGGTGGAAAGAGAGAGAGAGATGTGGTATTTCCCTCTCTCTTTAATAAAGGGTGAAAGAAATGAGGACAAAAATAATGGAAACGCGCGCTGTAGGGGATATGGGAAGAACGGTGGACAAGTACGACCTACAGATGACACTCTGGTTGAGACAGAGAGAATTTAGACTGACCGAACTCCGGTACGTGGCGGAGATAGGGGTCCGAAGACCCTCTCGCGCAAACTGAAACCCTTCCCGGTAGGCGTGACCCACCGTTCCGAGAGCAGCTTTTCAGATACCGAATTCGAACCTTGGGACTCTATGTAATAGAAGTTGACAGACGGAAAGATACGTAGACTCGGAATTTGTAACGGTATATCACTCCTCGGACAGTTACAAGAATAACATGAATAAAAGCACACCACCGCAGGACATTGGTCTTTGCGGGATTTTAACAACAGTATTACAATATGAGCAGTAATTAATATATGTACATATGGAAACCACCGCGAGACATTGACCTTACGGGATTTTTAATGCAACATAAATAATACATATAAGTATATATATAAACCACCATGAGACATTGGCCTCTGCGGGATTTTTTACTATAACATAGATAATAAATATAAGTATATATATATATATATATAAACCACCACGAGACTTTGGCCTCTGCGGGGTTTTCACTACGATATAGATAATAAATATATATATATATATATAAACCACCACGAGACTTTGACCTCTGCGGGGTTTTTACTATAACATAAATAATGAATATAAGTATATATATATATAAACCACCACGAGACTTTGGCCTCTGCGGGGTTTTTATTGTAACATAGATAATAAATATAAGTATATATATAAACCACCACGAGACATTGGCCTCTGCGGGGTCTTTACTATAATATAAGTATATATGACAGGAAAGGAAAATGGATCAAATAAACCGCCGCGAGATATTGTTCTCCGCGGGATTTTAAAGCGATGATAGGGGAATGCTGGAATTAAATAGTTAAGGGTTAGAGAGTAAAGTGTAGAAAATGAAACACTGAAATGGAAATGGTCGCGGGAGGTGACCCACCGCACCAGTTAGAATTAGATATACAGAAAGTAAACGACAGAAACCGCCGCGGGGAATAATCCTCCGCGCGGGTGATGCCAAAGACAGAAGAAGATGACCGCTGCGGGAAGTAACTCTCCGCGGGTGTTATTAAAACGAAGATGATCAAAATGAAGCGCGCGTTAGGAATTTTTGTGATCGCCAGGGACTGAGGGTCCCGAGTGGATTGATCACTTTCGCCTTTGACACGGGGTTGTGCGGGCTCCATCTTCCTCTTCTTTCGACAGGCCGAAGAAGAGGGCCTTTAATTGGTTACCCCTACACAGAGAATAAACAGAGCAGAACTGGTTGGTGAGAACGACGGCAGTGTAGTACCAATCCTTAGATAATAAAACTGTAAATAACATAAACGAACACGTACCTGGTTGGTGGTGTTTAAAACCCCTTTAGAAGTAAAGGGTATGAAATGTCATGATGAAATGCACAAACACAAAGACACTCACAAGCGAGGCCCTCTCGGAGAGAAAGGCATGGCATATATGTTAAATGATGCATGCAACATGATTAATTGACTAAATAAAAATAAGAGAGGGGAGAAAAGCTTATCGAGGGAGGCCGGCGACGAGCTTTGAGAAGAGCTTCAATAGCACGAGCACAGTACGACCAAGGAGCTTCAGAGCGGAGTTCAGAAACTAGTTAAGCCGGACATAAGAACACACACACACAAACATATACATATGAATGATAAATATACTTATGTAAACATATACTTAGACATATTAAAGATATTTAACATATACATAAACACACACATATATAAACATATTCGTAAATTGGTCGAAATAAAAGAACAAGAATTTGAGAAAGAAGGCGAGAAAGGGAGAGAGAAAACTCTTTTTTTATTTATTTTTAAGACTTTGTTTTAGAAGAAAAAGGATAATATATATATATATGATATATATATGATATATATTATGTATATATAATATATATACATAATATATATATATATATATATATATATATATATATATATATATATATATATATATATATATATATATATATATATATATATATATATATATGGGAGAAAGAAAGAAAGAGAGAGGGCGAGAGAAGATGAGAGGGGGGAGAACGAGATGGAGAGAGAAGAGAGAGAGATGATAAAAAATAAAAAAAAGAAAGGAGAGAGATCTAGAGAGAGAGTGAGAGAGAGTAATAAAAAAAATAAAGAAAAGAGAAAGGGATGAGAGAGGTGGGGACGAGAGAGAGAGAGAGAGAACGGGAGGGAGTGAGAGAAGGCGAGAGAGAGAAGAGAAGAGAGAATAAAAAAATTAAAGAGAGAGAGAGAGAGTGAGACGGAGAGAGGAGGGAGAGATCGAGAGAGAGAGAGAGAGAGGGAGATGGGAGAGATGAGAGGGGGGGAGAGAGACAGAGCGAGAGGAGAGAGGGGGGAGGAGAGAGAGAGGGAGACGGGAGAGATGAGAGGGGGTGCGAGAGGAGAGAGGAAGACGCAGAGAGATGGGAGAGGGAGATGCAGAGAGGGAAAGAGAGGGGGGAAGAGAGAGGAACGGCGAGGGGGACGAGAAAGAGAGGGAAATGAGAGAGGGGGAGAGAGACAGAGCGAGAGGAGAGAGAGAGGGAGACGGGAGAGATGAGAGGGGGGGAGAGAGACAGAGCGAGAGGAGAGAGGGGGGAAGAGAGAGAGAGGGAGACGGGAGAGATGAGAGGGGGTGCGAGAGGAGAGAAGAGAGACGATGGGATGAGAGAGAGAGAGGAGGGACGCGAGAGAAAGAGAGAGGGGGAGAGAGAACCGAGAGGGGGCTCGCGGCGGACGGGGCAGCAACGGCGGCCAGGGGAGGTGACGACGGCCGCAGGCGCGGCGGTGACCGACGGAGGGAGGAGAGGGAGTCAGTGGGGGCCCACGGCAGCGTTGGGGCGACGAGGTGGAGCAACAGAGGTCGACGAAGGGAACTACGGTTGTGGAGGTCGGCGTGGCGGAGTAGCGGCAGCGTGGGAGCTCGCCGGTGCTCGGACGTGGGCGACGCGGCGGGGTCTGCAGCGTCCGGAGGCGGTGACGTGGCGGCGGTGGGGGCTCTCCGGCAGGGCTCACGACGGCATGGCGGGCTCGCAGCGTATAGGAGGTTGGGGTGAAGTGCAGCGGCCGGGTTCGGTTGGTACAGTCACGGCGGAGGTGGCCGGAGGGGGGGTCATCGTGCATGCATGGGAGGGCTGGTGGTGGTGCGCTAGCAGAGGGAAAGAATGAGATAGCAGGGAGGTGAAGTGGCAAGGTGGCCGGAACGGTGTGTGAAGATGCCGAGGGGGAGAGATGGGAGGCTCTTCCCGATGGTTAGAGAGGGGGCGTTGGGTTGAGAGGGTTAGCGGAGGAGGCCGACGTGGTGTGTGTTGGCTGGGTCACGGTGGCGACGTGGAGGTGGGCTCGCATGCAGTAGGGAGAGAGCGGAGGTGATAGTGGTGGTTCGATCGTGGCTGGACGATGGGTGACCGGCAATGGAGAGGAGCTCGACGGCGTCGGTGGTGAGGGCGAGAGACGATGGTTGTGGCGGGGAAGAGAGGGTGTGTGGAAGTGGGAGAGAGGTCTGCTGGGTGAGAGTGGTGCTGGCAGTGTGAAGGGTGGCGAGATCTACGGTGGGGATGCGGCGGCGAGAGAGATGTAGGCAGCGGCGGACGGTGGCCAGAGGTGGAGGTGTAATGAGAAGGAGGGATGGGGAGAGGAGAACGCGAGGATGAGGGGAGTAGTATGAGAGCAGAGGGAGCGAGAGGGAATGAGAGGGAATGAGGGGGAATGAGGGAGTGAGGTTGCGGTTGGGGAGATTGGACGTGGGAATGGGAGAGTTCGACCGGGGGCTTCACAAAAGAGAGATGGAATGGGATGGGTGCATGCGGTGGTGAGGAAGAGTGAGGAGGAGTGCAAAAGGGGAGGAGTGTGTGTGTGTTTCGACCGGGGGCTTCGGTGAGTTAGAGAAAGGATCAGAGAGAGAACGTGGGGGTGAAGGAAATGTGCAGTGGGATGAGAGGGAGAGGTAGAGTGTGGTGGGGAGTGTGTGGCTTGGCGGGAGTGAGGGTGGGGTGAGGGTGAGTGTGCATGTGTGTGCCGTGAGGGAGAGGGAGATGAGCAGGAAAGTGAGAGGAGAGAGAGAGAGAGAGAGAGGAAAAGAGACGATGGGGAGGGTGATGGAGAAATTTCGTGAGAAGGAGGGAAGAGAATAGAGAAATAGAAGGGGACGTGAGGGTTAATATGTATATATATATATATATGAATTATTTTTATTTATTATTATTTGGGTTTTGTAGTTATTATGCCTTTTTACTTTTTAAGAAATATATATTTATCAATTATATATATAGTAATCACATATATATATATATATATATATTTACAAAAATAAATTTATCATTAAAGAAAATCAATTACATTTTTTTATGTAAACATAATTATACACATTTTTTTTGATTTCATGTTCTCTTTTGTTTATATATATATATATATATATATATATATATATATTTTAATTTTCTCCCTCTCACAAAATAAATACAATTTAACTAAAATTACGGAAATCACTCAAATAAAAGAAAATGTAAGCCACTTTAGGGCATTACAGTACAATATGGAATTTACTCATCGTAACGTCAGAAATGGCGTGTCTACACCCGCCTGTGCTAGGGGCACCTGTCAAGGGGGAGGCCGCTTATTCTATACATAGCTGCCACCGAATGTTCACTGGGGGCAATGCTCGCCCAGAACAATGACGAGGGAAAAGAGCATGCTCTCTACTATCTTAGCCGAAGGCTAGTGGGGGCAGAAGCAAAATACACCCCGATTGAGAAGGTCTATCTCGCCTTGGTCTTCGCAGTCAAGAAGCTGAGGCATTACATGCTCTCCCATGAAGTGAGCCTGATCTCCAAGGCCGACCCAGTTAAACACATTCTCTCCCATCCAGTCCTGAAGGGACGTCTCGACAAGTGGGCCGTGCTGCTAATGGAATTTGATATCACCTACGTGCCGCAGAAGGCCGTTAAGGGTCAAGCCGTGGCCGAATTCTTTGCGGCACATCCTGTGTCTGGGGATTCCCCACTGGCTACAGAGTTGCCTGAAGATGAGACACTGGAGGTGGACCAAGTCCAACAGATCGCCTGGCAGCTGCACTTTGATGGAGCCTCGAGAACGGAAACGACCCCGTCCGGACGTACCAAAGTACAGGCAGGGGCCGGCATCGTCCTTAAATCCCCGGAGGGAGAAGTATTACATACATCTTGTTCTATCAATAAACCCTACATAAATAACGAGGCAGAGTATGAGGCTCTGATCATCGGCCTCCAAGTCGCTTTGCAAATGGAGATTAAGATGCTGCAAGTATTTGGCGATTCGTTACTAGTCGTCAAGCAAGTCCAGGGGCAGTTTGATGTCCGAAAACCTGAGCTGCTCCCTTACCATGCTAAAGCGAAGCGGCTCATGGAACAATTCTACCTTATTGAGATAGGCCATGTTGCCAGGGGAGAAAATGCACAAGCCGATGCACTGGCAAAGCTGGCAAGCTCATTAGCAGTCCCGCCTGATGGATCTCTTAGCATCTGGGTGGTGAATCAGCGCCAGGTGCCTAGCATGATAGAAGAACCAGCAGAAGAAGAACTGGAGGTCGCTGCAGCAGAAGCCATCAGCCTACCTGACTGGAGGGACCCTCTTATGCAATGGTTTAAACACCAGCAACTGCCCAAGCAGAGAGAAGAGAAGATTAAGCTGATCGGAACAAAGGACTCTTATGAGGTTCGGAAAGGGGTCCTATTCTGAATTATGGCGGATGCCAGACGGAAGGTGCTCCTGCGATGTCTATCCACTGAAGAAGCTTGGAAAGTCATGAAAGAGGTCCACGCCGGGACAGCCGGTGCACACCAGGCAGGATCGAAGATGAAAATTGAAATAAAGAGGCTCGGCTACTACTGGCCGACAATGTTTGATGACTGCTACAAGTACACCAAGTCTTGTTAGAAATGCCAGGAGCATGCCACGGTGCCCAGGAGGCCACCCGTGCCGCTACACCCGACATTACCCAACTGGCCTTTCGCCCAGTGGGGAACAGACGTCGTGGGTCCACTACCCGCGTCATCCACCGGGTGCAAATACATTTTGGCGGCAATTGACTACTTCTCCCATTGGGCGGAAGCCGTTGCTTTGAGGGAAGTAACCGGGGAGATCGTCCCCAGATTTGTCCATCGCAACATCATATTCTGGTTTGGTACTCCGAACCGAATTATCTCAGATAATGGGAGCCACTTCTGCAACCAGAAATTCTACCGGCTAGCAGAAAAATACAAGATCGGCTGGAGGACGTCAACCCCCTACAACCCGCAAGCCAATGGTCTGGCCGAAGCTTTCAACAAAACTCTTTGTACTCTCCTCTCCAAAATTGTCAATTCTAACAAGAGGGACTGGGAAGAAAGAATGTATGAGGCCCTCTGGGCATATCGAACTGTTTACAAAACCCCGACGGGCTGTTCACCATTTTCCCTGGTATATGGCTCAGAGGCGATCGTCCCCATCGAGCTAGAGATACCCTCCCTTCGGGTTGCAATCCAACACGGGTTGGTCCGAGAAGACCAAACAACTATCGAGCGAAGGCTCGAAGAGCTCTCCAGCCTGGAGGGGAAGTGGCTCCAAGCCCAGCAGAACATCCGGGTCTATCAGGCCCGCATAGCTCGCGCCTTCGACAAGCTTGTCAAGGAGCGTGAATTCAAGAAGGGTGACCTCGTTATGGTCAAAAGGAGGGAAGTCATGGCCTCCAACCCCAAGGGCAAGCTGAATGAGAATTGGCTTGGACCCTATGTAATCCAAAAGGTTTATGAAGGTGGAGCATATGTGATAGTCGACCATCGGGGGGAGGTCCAGTTTTCACCCCTTAATGGCAGGCATCTGAGGTTGTACCACGCTCCAATTCCTCCATTCAATGAATAATACACTTCCCCGCCCCACGGCGGGCGGATTTGTTCTCAATTGCTTGAATGGTTTGGCTGCTATCTGCTACGGATTACAAGAGAAGCAACAAAAGGGAACACGCACAAAAAAAAATAAGAAAAAAAAGGAAAAAAAAAGAGAGAGAGAAAAAGGGACAAAAAAAGGAAAAAAAGAGAAAGAAAAAAAAAGAAAAGAAAAAGAAAAATAAGAAGAAAAATAAGAGAAGAAAAAAATAAAAAAAAGAGTGAAGAAAAAAAAGGGAAAAGGAATGAAGAGAAAAAGAACGAATATTTCAATAAACGAATCAACCCTGTCAGCCCTTGACATTCTGTCGGCACTGACAAAGAATACCCCAGCCGGACCTTTCACCCGGGATTGGGGAATCAACCCTTCTCCTTGCATTGGCACCAGCCCGTACCAACGAAGAATACCCCAGCCGGACCTTTCGCCCGGGATTGGGGAATCAACCCTTCTCCTTGCGTTGGCACCAGCCCGTACCAAGTTATATTTCAATAAACGAATCAACCCTGTCAGCCCTTGACATTCTGTCGGCACTGACGAAGAATATCCCAGCCCGACCTTTCGCCCGGGATTGAGGAATCAACCCTTCTCCTTGCGTTGGCACCCGCCCGTCCCAGCGAACACACCAAGAGACAAATAAACCACACCTGTCATCGGCACTCTGTCGGCACAGAAAAACAACCCTCTTTTGACCAAGACCTCCCGTCAAGGTCATTGAACGAACAAACTCTTCTCTCCGTCCCTTCGGGCGACGAACAACCCCTTTTGACCAAGACCTCCCGTCTGGGTCGTTGGATGAACAAACTCTTCTCTCCGCCCTTCCAAGGTCGGATCAACCTAGTCGGGTCAAACATACCGGTGACATCATTCGGATGAGTCGCTTGATGGACATGGTGGAGTGGTCCCCTCGTCCCTCCTCTGGAAGGGGCGAGCACTCTCCTATGCTCCTCTGCGAACCTCACCGGGTTCTCCTCGGGTAAGCTATTAGCGTGGACTTGCGTCCCCTCACATAGCATGGAAAAGAAAAGGGAAAAGGGAGGAAGAGACTGCTTAATACCACACACATACAGGAGGCAAGTGGGATAATTACATTGTATTCCTGTTATTAAAAAAAAAGAGAATTACACTGGCCTCGGGGCATACCCCGGTGTTACATGCAAAAAAAGGGATGCAAGGGGGACTGGCAGCTAGTCTAGCCCCCGGAAGATATCCTCAAAAGGGAGGATCCCGACGTAAGGGAAGCTCATCATCTCACGCAGACGGTCTTCCTGCGCGTCGAGGCGTTCCAACTCTGTCGTCACAGAGGCCACCGCTGCTTCGGCGATGGCCAGCTCTTCAGTTTCCCGGGTCTTGTCCATCTCGGCCTCGAGCAGGTCAGACTCAGCCTGGGCAAGCCAACCCCGGAGTTCCTCTATCCGGTTCTCCAAGGCATGGATGTTGGCATTGCACCCGTCCAAGGCCCCCCGGTGTAGCTCCCTGCTATCCCTCCGCGCCGCCAGAGCTACCAGATATTCATCCCTCTGAGCTCCGATAGCTGTAAGCTCGGTTGGGGCCTGCGTCTCGAGGAATGCGCGACAGTTTACGTACTTCAGTAATAACAGAACGCGTCGCGACCACTCTTCCAACGGGCAGCCCATCATCTGTAGTGATTTGGTCAGCTGCTCCATGATAGCCCTTGCGTCTCGATATGTGAGCGTTGGGTCGGCAACGACCATAGAGCGCAATACCAACAGGGTCTGGCGGACTGGCAGATCTGAACTCACGTGGCCGATAGAAGGGACGGATGGTGGGTCGAAGCTAACTTCGCTATCCACGGCCGCCCACAGCTCTACGTCAACCACGGTCGAGCTACCCGGAAGGGTCAGGGCCGAAAGGAGGGACCTCGCGGGTTCCGAGGTCGACCTCTGGCCAGCTACCACCATAGGTAAGGGGGAGATCATAACGAAGACGTCTGGCGCCGCCATGATGAGCGGCTGCTCTAGCTCCATCGACCGGGCAGGTTCCGAGCCCCGACAACGTCGCCTCCCCCGTCAAGACTGGAGCCACGGCCATGTCGGGAGAATGGACGGTCGTAGAGGCCGGATCAGGTGCCGCAGCAGACAAAGTTGCTTCAGCCTCCGCCGCCTCGGCAGACAAAGTATCGATGGCGGGCGGGTCCGATGTCGTTCCCGGGAAGTCTTCATCTCCTCCCGCCTGGAATTCCCCCGAATGTTCATTAAGGATCGCCAATATCCTCCCCAGGAGTCGGGCTTCCTCGGGTACGACTGGCGTCGGGATTGGTGGCAGTGGGATCACCAGCCGCGGGACGGCCCCCATCTGCAGAAGAGACGTCAAGGACCCCGCGTCCGGCCCCAGAAGCATCTTCAATCTTTTAGCCGCGTGCACGCGGAAGGATGAGTTCCACCTGGGGACGCCTTTACGAGCCCGAGGTGCACGCGCTCCGCGGGGCGTTGTTGTTACCTGACCATGTAAAGAAAGGTTAGCCGCTTGCCAAGTGAAGTAAGTCACTACATTCTCAAGGAAGCCAGATGGATCCCCATGCTTACCTCGCCCGTCGGTACTATGCTGCTCTCCGGCGTCATCTTGATAAGTGTGTATTTTTACATCTTAATTCATGATTATACACATTTTTATGAGCTTAAATAATCATAAATATACACTTCTCACACTTATTGTTGAGTTTGAATCAATTGTTTATTTTTCTGAAATTAAATAAATTTTAATTACAATTTTTATGTATTTATGCAGGCACTCGGTACGAGAAAAGCTCCACGAAAAAGAAAATAAAGAAAATAAAAATATTATGTTGAATGGGCCAAAAGCCCAAGGATTTGTTCAAAAAGAAAAGAAAAAAAATTAGAAAAAAATAAAATTATCTGATATTTTTTAGAATTTTTCTAACAATATATATACTAGATATCTATATATATATAGATATATATATATTATATATATAATAAAAAAATGTTTGAACTCCCCCCCCCCCCGCCCCCCTTCCCGCCTTCGCCGCCCGCGCCATTGGCACGGGCGGCGAGGCGAGGCGTGGAGGCGGGGGAGGGGGGTTCGCGAAGGAGGGGGGGGACTCGTGGCAGCTGGCGCGCGAAGGAGGCACGCGGCGGCAGGCGGAAGGCGGGCGCACAGCTGGCCCACGGCGCCGGCCGCCTAACCCGGTCGGCCGGTCGGCGCAACGCGCCGGCAGTGAGAGAAATAGAGAAAGAGAGAAGAAAGAAGGCCAAAAAAATGTCAGAAAAATCTGAAAAAATCAGAAAAAAATGACAAAAGGTGCAGCACATTCCAGCCTACCAAGTTGGGTCAAAATTAGGTGCACTTGATTGTTTCATATGGGCAAGAAGAGTTTGTAACCCTATATAAGGGCTTCATGTGTAATGGAATGGGAGTTAGTTGTTAGTGAAGGTTGAGTAGGGAGAGAGAGCTAGCTATGGATCATGTTTAATGTAAGTTTGTTCTTTATTTTTCTGAAGTTGTTGATTGTTAGAGTTGTATTTTACAAGCTTTTGAAGTCAAAGTTGTAAGTTGAAGTTTTTTCAATAAAAGTTTCATTTTTGAATTCAGCCTTTTCCTAGCCTTATTTCTTATGATTGTAATCTTCATTTCAATTTATGTTCTTCATAAAAGTTGTTTGTTTTCAAGTGTTCTTCAATTTCTCTGTTGATCATTTCTTCAAATTCTTCCTACTTCATAGAGTTCTGGTCCGTTTTCTTAAGTGCTGTTTTAGGTGTTTACTGTTCATCCGTGGTGAGACATTCTAGTTTTCTTATGTTTTGAAGCTTTTCTAGATCTCTTTTCAATCTGAGTTCTTCATCAACTTTGTTCCTCTCTTATAGATCTCCATTTCATTCTTCTACCACTTTGTCTAATTCTGTGTATTTTTAGAGTTAGAATTAATTTTTCAAGGTGCTATTTTTCTGTCAGTTACTATTCACCAGCAGGGATAGATCTTGATTTTTCAGTGCCTTCTTCTTATTTTCTGTCTCTGTGTTCTTAATCAAAGTTCTTCTCTTCAATTCTCTACAACTTTCATGTTTTACACTTCTTCTAATTCCGTCTATATTTGAAGTTATGCTTTTTCTTCCAACCCCTATTTTTATTTGAATTCTGTTATGTTTTCAAACTTGTTCTATCCAAATCTTATCTTCATAAGTGTTTCAATCATACCCGAAGCGGTAAGTCTTTTTCAAATCCTCTCACGGCGTCGACTTCCTAGGCGGAGCGATCTTCATCAAAGGCTCGGCGTGGAAACGACGACATTCATTGGCTAAATTTCTTTTACTTATCTCTTGTCATTTAAAGTTGTAATTTCAATTTCTTTAGTGATAATCGCACTCCAAAATACAACATTTGATTTTCCAAACATAAGGATATGTCCAACTTGAACTAAAATCAAATATTCTCTCCCCGTGGGATCGACCCGTACTTACCATTGTACTCATGTTTTCAAATCCATAAGTGAGTGAGTGCGGTTATAAATATTTGAAATTTGTGTGGCACGGCATATTTAACAACGACTGTCGAGCAGCAACAAATTTTTGGCGCCGTTACCGGGAATGGAATTTTTGAAAGTTGGATATTCTTGTGTTTGATTTGTATATTTGTATATTGATTTTGTTATTTTATTGTACAGAAAAAAAATTTTTGAAAATCAAAGAAAGAGAGAAAGCAACCTGAAATTCCAAGGATATGAAACGTTGTTGAAAGCCCGGCAGCATTGCTAAAGGGTTGAAATCAAGAAACAGGTTCTATCTTTCCACTTTCTGAAAAATCTTTACAAAAATCTGAAAACTTCTTCAAAACTCTATAAAAATCATAAAACAATCAAAACAAAAGATATTTTTTGTGCTGGTTAGATAGGTTCATTAACTAAAAAACGAAAAAAAACATACTTGCACCAAAATCTAAAAAAAATGCATTTCAAGATTAGAAACCACACATCATGTTTTAGGACATGCATCATTTAGTATAGAAGTTTTCTTTGTTCACTTCCTGTCAATTGCATATTGAAGATTGCGAGGGGCAAGGTACGTTCTACTCACCATATTCTGGCATTCATTTTGCATAAAGAATCCCTTGTTTGAAATTGTGGTGTGCATTTTCATTTCAAAATACTTTAAGGGCAACACCCCTAATAAGATAAGGTGGGGATTTCATCACCCTTCCTTAGCCCACAAACCACATTTCTCTTGCATCTTCGCATGACCTCCGCCATAAATAAAAGTCAGTAAACATTGGCCCTAGGATCACACTGTGATTCTTGTGTTATTTAGGTTTATCCTCATATGAAAACCGGTGCCTAAGGCAAGACGGTCGGACAGCAAACGCTTTAAGCGGGTTAGTGGTTTGGCATAATAAGGTCCCTACGAAAGTAGGGGGAACCTCCCACTTCCCCACCCCTTACCTGGCTGGTGGTCATATTGAGGGTAAACTTAAGTCTCACGTTAATCATTTTGTGAAACCCTACTTGTAGGTCTAGGGCACATCTAGGTCATTAGGGTCATTTGTGTGCTAACTTGTTTATCTTTGCATAAAAAAAAACAATAAAATCAAAACATAAAAAAATTTCATTGAAAAATCATCACTCTTTCTTGGGTTTTTTTTTTCATTTCCACATCTAATTTTGTTCAGGCCCAATAATAGATTCTTTGATGTTTAATTATGCGGGCTATGTGAATTCCAACTCTCCATTTACCCCTTATCAACAAACTCCTTCACTCTTCCACAATGGGGTTCATAATTCATCTTTCACCCAAGAGCCATATCAATGGTCATCGGATTTTTCCACCTCTGTCTCCTACACAAACCCAAATAATCAATGGGAAAATCAACAATTTTCTTCTTGGGAACCATACCAAGACCCCATTCAACGTCCTTCAAATCCACACTTTGCAGATTTGGATTCATATTCCAATGATCCTTACAATCAAGTTTATTCTTATGATCAACCCTATTATGGAGGGCAACCAATACACTCTCCTGATTTTCAAACTGAGTGCCCTTCAAATTACTATCCATCACAATCTGACTCTCAGCCCACTTATCTATCTCCTCTATACACAGATTTACATAAGGAGGAGATGTTTGATAAATTGACACGGCTCTTCCAGACTCAACAACAAGCCTTTCAGGAACAACTGCAAAACTTTGAGGCCCAAGTGAGTAGGATTGCTGAAAACATCATAGAAACGGAAGTGGATCCAATGCCTACCAATTCCACAAGTCTTGAGACCAACTTCTTGGATGTTATAATGATAAAAGTCTATATGCTCAACCTATGATCCCACAATCTACCACTCATATCACTGTTGATTTTGAGGGAATCATGGAAGAGTCTTATGCGGAGGACGTAACGGAAGAGCAACCTGAGGAGCCTAAACCCCATTCCATTTGTGAAGAGGATTATGATGATCTTGAGTCGTCGGGGGGAGAAGAAGGGAATGATGAAAATCATATTTGGGCCAAAACCTCTGATGACCATTATGACCCAGCCCAACAGACAAATCATTACTATTCATCTCTTCCACCCACACCTAATGCCTCTGATGATCAATTCATTCAGTTACTTCTCCATAGTCAATTCCTCCAACAGCAAATCAATAGGCTTACTGAGGAAGTCAAAATCATGGAGGGAAATCAATTCTTTGATTACTCTGAACCTAATCCTCATCAAGTCCTTCCCACTGACTATGATCACTCTATGATTCCCCAAGATCATTACCCTCTGATTAATCTTAATTTAGAAGATGAAGGAATTATGGAGAGATCTTGTCAAAACGATTTGAATGAGGAACCTAGACAATTTGAGGAGATTGAAGAATTTGATGGCAATGAAATTCATGACGGTGATGAACTGATGAATGATCATATTCCCCCTCCTACAAAGGAATTTGAGGAGCCAGTGCTTGCTTGCCAACATGAGGGAAATGCAAGAGAGGTGGATGATCTTCAGTTAGAGGGAGAGGATGAATATATTGAACCTCATCACAAGTCTCTCCCCGATCATGATGACCTTCTCTTTGAAGATGGGAATGGAGAAGAAGTGGAGATGGTTCATGACTTTGATGAAATTATCTTTGAAGATGGGAAGGAAGAAGAAGTGAAGATGGATCTAGAATTGAATATTTATTGGAATACTGAAGTTGGGGTAAATGAGGAATTGAATGATTCGAGTATGCCGCATGATAATTTCAATCTAGAGGAGCAGGTAGAGCTTGTGCCACTTCTGGACCATGGTGATTCTTTTCAAACTCTCCCAACTCATTGGTCCACCCTGGCTTTACATGCTGATTTATCTGATCCTAAGGAATCTCAGGAGGAATATTTCATACTTCATGATATGATTTTTTCCAATGTGCCTCCTCTATTCTTTCCTCGGGATAATGCTTTTGAGCTACCTCCATCTCGATATCTGTCTCGCCCTTGCATTCACCAACCACATTCATTTTCTTCAGGGCATGAAAAAGACAATTTTGGCAAGGATAAAATTCTTTGGTGGCTCATTTTAAAATCAACTTGTTGGTTGTTGAGCTACAGTGCGTCTGGTTGAAGACGTTAAATTTAGCACTTTTTGGGAGGCAGCCCAACGTTTTCACAGTTTGGTGTGCAAATAAATGACTTCTTGGGAGGCCACCACGGTTTTTGTGATTTGATGATTTATTTTAGTGTGTTTCTTTTACAGTTCTCAGGCCACAACGCAATGAAGCCTTCATAACTTCGCCCGACCCATCAGGTTGTATCCTTCCATCCCAACTATATTATCTCTTTTACATGTCCTCTGATCTTTCTACTGTTTATGCCATTGAGGACAATGTCATTTAAGTTGGGGGGGAGATAAATGTCAAAAATTTCAAAAACAAAATTTTCAAAAATTTCAACAATTTCTAAAAATTTCAACAAAAAATTTTCTTACTTTCATGAATTGTCATGTTCAACAACAGTTTTCCCCGAGTTGAATTTCTTGATTCATGTCGCATGGAAAGTGATTCTGAATAGAAACAACTAGGAAAAGGATGATGGATAATTTCTTTAAGCTAGCACTGGAAAACTGATTTAAAGAATCTCTTTAAAGTTCAGATGCACTTTCAAAAAAAAAAATAAATAAAATCACGATGCACGCTAATGAAACAAGAAGGACAAGCCTTCTACTATTTTAGATATACTGTCTGATATTCTGCACTTTTGAAAAAAAGAGATTTGTTATAAGCTTTCTGCCATAGAAAAGTATGAGAAAAAAATAAAGCACCATGAAAAATGCTCCGATTCTGAGTAACCGGGCCTACTTCACCTAAGACGTGTTGAGGTTCGCGTCAAAAGGAAAAGGGAACTCTGATCTGCGTAACCGGGCCTACTTCACCTAAGACGTGTTGAGGTTCGCGTAAAACAGTGAAGGGTAGTGCAGCATCATGTGTGTAAAGAAAAAAAGAGAAAAAAAAAGAAAAGAAAAAATATATATATAGTGATCCCAAAAGGGACATAGCAATAAGGCAGACAAAAAGCTAGTGTGCATTGAACGCTCTAAGTAAGAAGTGCAGAATTGAAAGGCATTTATTTGAAATAGCAACTGGAGGATGCAATTGTCTCTACTGTGAATTTAGTATTCCACTTGCACAAGTGCTACTGAATTTTGATTAGATTCTTGATCATGTACCTAAATTTCCGACATAAGGCTAGTCTGTGATAATTACTCCAGATTCCTGATCTTTAGTTGACTCTATGAAAGATGAACTGGAAATGAGGCCTGAATATCTTTAAACTCTTGTTAGTCCTAAATTTTTCATTATGTGCATTGCTAAGAGACTAGCAATGAGTAAGTTGGGGGGTGTGATAAGTGTGTATTTTTACATCTTAATTCATGATTATACATATTTTTATGAGCTTAAATAATCATAAATATACACTTCTCACACTCATTGTTGAGTTTGAATCAATTGTTTATTTTTCTGAAATTAAATAAATTTTAATTATAATTTTTATGTATTTATGCAGGCACTCAGTACGAGAAAAGCTCCACAAAAAAGAAAATAAAGAAAATAAAAATATTATGTTGAATGGGCCAAAAGCCCAAGGATTTGTTCAAAAAGAAAAGAAAAAAAAATTAGAAAAAAATAAAATTATCTGATATTTTTTAGAATTTTTCTAACAATATATATACTAGATATCTATATATATATATAGATATATATATATTATATATATAATAATAAAAATGTTTGAACCCCCCCCCCCCCCCCCCCCCCGCCCCCCTTCCCGCCTTCACCGCCCGCGCCATTGGCACGGGCGACGAGGCGAGGCGTGGAGGCGGGGGAGGGGGGTTCGCGAAGGAGGGGGGGCTCGTGGCAGCTGGCGCGCGAAGGAGGCATGCGGCGGCAGGCGGAAGGCGGGCGCACAGCGGGCCCACGGTGCCGGCCGCCTAACCCGGTCGGCCGGTCGGCGCAACGCGCCGGCATTGAGAGAAATAGAGAAAGAGAGAAGAAAGAAGGCCAAAAAAAATGTCAGAAAAATCTGAAAAAATCAGAAAAAAATGACAAAAGGTGCAGCACATTCTAGCCTACCAAGTTGGGTCAAAATTAGGTGCACTTGATTGTTTCATATGGGCAAGAAGAGTTTGTAACCCTATATAAGGGCTTCATGTGTAATGGAATGGGAGTTAGTTGTTAGTGAAGATTGAGTAGGGAGAGAGAGCTAGATATGGATCATGTTTAATGTAAGTTTGTTCTTTATTTTTCTGAAGTTGTTGATTGCTAGAGTTGTATTTTACAAGCTTTTGAAGTCAAAGTTGTAAGTTGAAGTTCTTTTAATAAAAGTTTCATTTTTGAATTCAGCCTTTTCCTAGCCTTATTTCTCATGATTGTAATCTTCATTTCAATTTATGTTCTTCATAAAAGTTGTTTGTTTTCAAGTGTTCGTCAATTTCTCTGTTGATCATTTCTTCAAATTCTTCCTACTTCATAGAGTTCTGGTCTGTTTTCTTAAGTGCTGTTTTAGGTGTTTACTGTTCATCCGTGGTGAGACATTCTAGTTTTCTTATGTTTTGAAGCTTTTCTAGATCTCTTTTCAATCTGAGTTCTTCATCAACTTTGTTCCTCTCTTATAGATCTCCATTTCATTCTTCTACCACTTTGTCTAATTCTGTGTATTTTTAGAGTTAGAAATAATTTTTCAAGGTGCTGTTTTTCTGTCAGTTACTATTCACCAGCAGGGATAGATCTTGATTTTTCAGTGCCTTCCTCTTATTTTCTGTCTCTGTGTTCTTAATCAAAGTTCTTTCTCTTCCAATTCTCTACAACTTTCATGTTTTACACTTCTTCTAATTCCGTCTATATTTGAAGTTATGCTTTTTCTTCCAACCCCTATTTTTATTTAAATTCTGTTATGTTTTCAAACTTAAGTTTTCAAACTTGTTCTATCCAAATCTTGTCTTCATAAGTGTTTCAATCATACCCGAAGTGGTAAGTCTTTTTCAAATCCTCTCACGGCGTCGACTTCCTAGGCGGAGCGATCTTCATCAAAGGCTCGGCGTGGAAACGACGACATTCATTGGCTAAATTTCTTTTACTTATCTCTTGTCATTTAAAGTTGCAATTTCAATTTCTTTAGTGATAATCGCACTCCAAAATACAACATTTGATTTTCCAAACATAAGGATATGTCCAACTTGAACTAAAATCAAATATTCTCTCCCCGTGGGATCGACCCATACTTACCATTGTACTCATGTTTTCAAATCCATAAGTGAGTGAGTGCGGTTATAAATATTTGAAATTTGTGTGGCACGGCATATTTAACAACGACTGTCGAGCAGCAATACATCTCCCCTCGGGCGGCAACTTCAGGCACCACCTCCCTGCGGGTCTCGGTCACCGGCGACACCTCCCCTTCTTCCCAAATCTCGACTTCGGGTATGACCGGCTCTCGCACCTCGGTCTCTGGCGCTATATCCCCCTCCTCCGGGGCTTCGGTGGCGGGGATAGTCACCTCCACGGCTCCTTCGGAGGCACGAGCCTGTATTGCCTCGAATAAATCAGCAACCCCGAAGGAAGACTTAAGGATGAGAAAGAGGGAAGAAAGAGGAAGGCGTACACTCACAACCACTACCACTTCTTCTCGGGGTGAGATCTCAGCTGTCGAGATGGCAGCATCCAAGCTTACCCCGGCTTCTTCCTGTCGCAAAACCTCGACCAGGGACGCCAGTCTATCCAAACCAGCAGTGGTTGTCGCTTGTCTGGCAGCTTCTGAACCCGGGGCGTAGATTGATGCATCTTTTGACGGAGCCTGTTCCTGTTAGAAGCAAAAACAATGATATCGAGGAGGTTAGTTGACGGCCTCAAGAAGGAAACCTGAATTAACAGGTTCGCACTTACGGGTGCCCGCTTGATGCGGGACGGACTGAGGAGACGACGCTATATGAGACGGACACGACTCGACCAGCAACGACACGACTACTAGAGTAACCTCAGCTCGACACTAAGAGCTCCTATGGGCTACACGTCGCTAACAGAAGTACAAACTCACTCGTCGTCCCAAGCGAGGGAAAGCGTGGATCGTGCGCGGTTAAGGAACCGGCAGAGTTCAAGGTAGTCTGACTCAACTTCCGGACTCGGATCGAGTCGCGGGACGGGTCACTCTCACACTCACAGCGGCGACATGAACACACGGGCTAGGAACCTACACTCTCGCAGTGGTATAAGACCATATACTAGCTAAGCAAAGTAACACCGAGAAGTTTAGACCGTTAGCTCCACGCACCCGGCGTGGCGAAGACAACCCCGGCCAATTTACGGACTCCCGGTTAAATAATATTACAGCGGTACAAATATTTGACCCACTCCACGCAGGGAGGTAAAAGGTCACATGCGGGGCCCGGGAATCGCGCGAATCGGGTTGACGGGCAGCATCTTGATGTCGCCCGGCGGTGCCGAACACGCGTCTAAAGTGCTGTCCGGATGGCGCGATCTACGAGTCCGTGGGGCCCACGGATGGCGCTATCCTCCCGGCCTGTTGGGGTGGGGCCCAATGTGATGGAGACCCCTGGTGGCGCGCCTCCTTGGACGGCGGTCGGCCGGAAACGCCGATCGGTGGCCGATCGGCTCCGATCTCCAATTCTTGATGTTGCTATCCACGGATTTTCACTTCTGTTTTCCAGCGCACGCTCCGGCGAGATCGGTCGCTGCAACCAATCCCGATGTCGGATCGGGGTAAAGGAGCTATCGTTGGAAAGCTCTCTTGAAATACTTCAATCTAGGCCCAGAGAGAGGACCTGGATCTATGCAGATCTAGATCTTTCTAAATTTTGGAGCTGCTGTTGTACAATACCCGAACTCTCAGATCTGCAGGTGACTTATCTGAGAACTACCGTTGACCGCTAGAAAGACGTCCGATTCAACTTCTGAGCTCTTCACCAAAGTTGTAGGGATTTGAACAAGGAAAATGGCAATAATTTGTGTGGAAGGATTGGTGGAGGATACGAATTGTTATGATTTTAACACTGGGGAGTGGTCGGATCTGGAAACTGGTGGACAGAACTGTAAATGGCTCTGAAAATGATTTTTGAAAAATGGATGGAGGGCTGATCAAAAATCAAGAAAAATCGTGGATGGAGGGGTTGATGGGTAGAACACCCAATAAAAGTGGGAGATCTGGGAAAAATCACAAAAGGGGTCGAAGACGTGAAACTCAGGAAAGTTGGAAATCAGATCTGAAACTGGCAGAACTGAAATTGAAAGTTGGACGAAAATAGAAAATTAGGAAAAGTGAACTAGAAGGCCAACCGAATTTTATGTGGTGTGGTTGACATCCCTAGAACATCCCCTCCAAATTTGGTGCCTAGAAGATCACGAGGGAGAGCTACAAAATTCGGACAAGCTGCTGCTGCACTGCGCGGACAGAATACCGATGATGACCGTGGCGGTGCGAGGGCGGCACGATGGCGGCGGCGGCGATCACCGGAACGATAAGGGAGGCGTCACACCTCAGAAGAGCAACCATCTCAGCTGCAAGGGGGAGAGGGAGGAGAGGGGGGGGTGCGCCCAAGGGCTGCTCCAAGCAATTTTCTGATTTCAAATGGTTTAATTCTATCCAAAATGGGAAAATACAACCTTTTATATGTTACATATCAAATCCATCCTCCACCGTTGGATCTAGGGAAGGGGAATGGAGGGCCTGGATTGAGTGTGATCAACACACAAAAATTAAAATAAAAAATTAAGGGGGGGGGCCTATTGACCAAGAGACATGGTAGGTGGGGGTGGGTTGGAAATGTTGACAATTTTGGTCCATTGTCCCCCATGTGGACAATTGACTAGTCCAAGGCTTCTAGATGTCCACCTAGGAGATTGACCAGCCCCACAAGGATGACATGGACCAATGGGAGGGGGCTGGGGGCCCGTGGGACCCCGGGGCCCCAATTTTACAAATAAACCCCTCGTACAATCAAAATTACAAACCGAATAAAACGAAACACACACATTACACACAAATAAAGTCTAAACAAATATGATAAATGTTGAGACTCAAGGGGGAGTCTCCAGGCTGTCTCCGAGCCAGATGGACGCTGAAGTGGCTCGAGTCGTGCTCCGCGTGCGGTACCGGTGGCTCGGCGTAACTGCTCGGGTGTCCGCACCACCTCTTCACCAGGCTAAGAGAAATAGGTAGTACCGGGGCTTTCCAGGTAGGAACTTGAAGGCTGGGCTCCCCGGGGATACCCTCAGTTGAAAGCACTTCGTCAGAAGAATAGCCGTAATCTACCTTCTCGCTCGACGAAGACTTAGTCCTAGTGGGCACCTCTTTCGCTGTCAAGGCGGCCCCCGCCTCAGCATCCGGGGTCGGCTCGTCGCTGCGCCGGACGGGCAACCGCGACTTCCCTGACCGCCACCCCTTCGTCCTATACGTCTGCCCGAACCAAGATGTCTCGGGGTCCGCCTCCGGTTGAGGGGTTGCCACATCAGCTCTTGCAAGGCAAAGTAGGATCCGGGTTCAGTCAGGCCCGTAAAGTTTCAAAATTCTTAATCAAAGTGACTAGCAAAGAAAGCGTTATACCTCCTTCAGCTCCGGCGGCGGGAGTTGGGGTGAAGAAGGTCTCTTCGACAGATTCCACGGCCCCGTGGGTCACAGCTTCACCTACGCCTGGAATAGACACGGGCGCAGGCCTCGCGGCGACAGCTGGAACAAAGGAACATGTGTGTGTTACAAGAAACGCCCCTTTTAATGTCTAAATAAATCTCGAAGAGCCTCGAAGAAGAAGAAACCCGACCCGCAGGCCGACTCGGCTCAGCTCGACCGGCTTCGAACTCCTCGAAGGAAGAGATCAAAGGCACCGGGGGAATGGTCGACGTAGGTTTAGCAGCCTCCATTTTTCGTCCCTTTGCCTCCCGCCGCCCGGCCGCCTTGGCAGCATCCATCACCTTCTTCACGGGCGATTTCACCCTGGGCCTCTTTGCAGGCGGAGGCAGGGGAGTCGTGGTCGGAGCCGCTGGCACCTCCTCGAAGTAAGCAGGTTTCCCTGCCTGTCGCAGAAGATTGAGATACGTCGCCGTCTGGACACTGTCGGGGTGGTCTGTTCAAAGAAAAGAAAGAAGGAGAAAAAGGACACGATCAGTTTCCGGGACCCAAGGAAAGGGCAATATTGAAAAGCACAAGTAAAACAAAAAAAAACACTAAATACCATGTGGGCCGGTGTACAGCCGCAGCGATATCGGCCAGTAGCTGAGGGATGGCTCCTTGTCCCGGCGAGCCACCTCTCGGACTAGCCAGCATACGTCCTTGATTTTCTGGAAGCGATCGGCAAGGGCGGCCAGGTCTGCATGCTTCTTGGCGGCCAAGTGACAGAAGAGGTTGAAGTGGTCCATCCCCCATCCCTCGGCATAATAATAGGCGATATGGAGGCGCTTGCCCAAGATGGCCGGCCCCGGATCTTCAATCTTCAACCCGTGCACTCGGAGGAGGACGTAGAGCCATGTGGTGTCCTTGTAATTTTCCGGTTTCCGTTCCTCCCCCCTTACGAACGTGCGGTATGGGCAGATTGGATCCCTCTCCGGACGCCAGCTCCTCGCGGGGGTGCCTTCTTCTTCCATGGGAAAGGGATAATTGGTCAGCTCCAGGTGGTCACTCCCAACATGGCAAAGGTCCCGCAAGGTCTTCTTGAAATCATCCTTCGCCACCGGAGGCAGCGTAACATGCGGTGTTGGCTTGGTCTCGCGAGCTGCCTTGCGCGCGATCATGTACGCGGCTACTTCCTGCTCCTTGCCGCGCCTCAATCGGAGTAGGTGCTCCGGGTCAATATCCAGTACCGGCACTGGCTGCCGACTCAGAAATTTCCTCTCTGCCCCATCCTAGCAGTCGGTCCGGCATAATCGGTAAAAAGCTGTCCGGGCGTTCCACCACTTCACATACTCAGGGGTCACCCGTGGAATCCGACCCGGGGCTGGCACCCTGAAGGTAGCGGTGTCTGCCCAATGAAAGAAATCCCACCAGGTTCGGGCAGTTTCGGCAGTGGGACTCCCCCAGAGACTTCCCATCGACAGATCAAAGCGAGCGTCGTGCGTCGGGATATGTTGATCATACCCAAAATTCCTGCCGAAGCGAAAGGGGTAGTACGGCTCCAGCAACAGACTGTCCCCCTTTCGAAAGCCAACATGCTTGGACGAATGGACAGCGCCCAAGCCCTGAGCTCCGGCTCCAGTAAAGGGCGGACCACGTTCTCCTGGCTGATCGGGTGCACGTACTTTTCCACCTGGTCGTCTCTGCACTCCCGGTTATTGTTTACCAATGGACTTGAGTGAGCGGCCAGGGTCCAGAAGTGGATAGTGCCCGCGGCATCGAGGGGCACCGTCGTCAACCTGCCCGGGTGTCGTATAGCCGCATGGACATCGAGCTCGACTCTACGCTCGCAAACTCCAGCATCCGTGGAACCAAGCCCCAGCCTTGAATGGTGCGTGGGGCGAACTCCGGGAATAGAGATCAGACCCACGCATTGAAAAAATGCAGTGGGCACACATACTGCGCCTGCCGCGGGAACTGGTGACTGCTGATGTCCCCAAGCGCTTTGTATATCAGACACAGCGTGGCCGGGCACAAAGACAACTTGATACCCCAGGCCATCTGACAGGCTGGGTAGATGGCGTCCGGGCGAATGACGGTCTCGTCCCCATAGGGCATGGCGAACGAGCATAGCCAATACGTCAAATATGCGGCGCAATGCGTTAATGGGTCGACTCCCATCAGGTTCGGCCCGCTCCGGCGCCCTCGAGGAGGGATCTTAACGTCAACTTTTGACTTGGCACGTTTCTTCCGGGCGACGGCAGTGCCAATATGTGGGAACTCCTCATACTGCTTCAGCCCATCATAAAAATACTGCAGCCAGAGGACCATGCGGACTCTTTTCCGGTCCCCTCGGGGGGGTTGCCTCCCGCCATGCGACAGCTGATATAATTCCCGGTACGTCTTCATAAGGTACCGGTATGAATAGCCAAGAGAATAGTAGCCATCCCCGTTGGTTTCATCCTTAATCATATCCGGGGGGCAGGCTTCTTCGTATGGCTCCCCATCAATGGGCAAGTCACTGAGCTGGCTGAGACTCCACAGGTCCAACGAAGTCTCGCCCTCTGCCGTGTAAAAAGTGTTGGTCTCGGCGTTGAACACCTCAATCATTCCGCAGCAGAGGCCCCTAGAAATAGGATAACTATACCGGGAGGCGTACACACTGTGGTAGATGCCAGCCCGGATGAGGATCGGCGCGTAATTGAACAGCACGTATTCTGTAAACTCCACGGCCCCCTCTCGGAAGCTGTGCGCATCTTTAAGCTTTAACTCTCCGAACCAGCCCAGCGCCAGTTCATGCTTGAATCGGATGGCCAAGCAATCCAACAGGAAATGTTCTTCTCTGTATCCCCACTTTAGTGGAGCCAAGAATAGCCGAACCGGGGGTGCTCACCCTGAACCCGCCCGGCAGACGTGTCCCACCGAGCAGGGGTGAACTGAGGCGCCCGCACTAACTTGTCCTCTGCCGGTAGCACGGCTTCGAGCCCCAAGATGGGCTTCCACTCCCGGGCTTCTCCCACTAGGTACATCGGGATGCTCCTTGGGACGATGTACAGTAGGCTATCCTGGACTGCAGAATCGCCCGCTCGGCGTCCCTGACAGCTCGGAAGTTCCGCCCCTCCTGGTGACTGAGATGCTTCAGGAAGCGGATGAGGTGCTTGTCCTTCGGATA
Source organism: Amorphophallus konjac (assembly GCA_022559845.1). Classification (NCBI taxonomy): domain Eukaryota; kingdom Viridiplantae; phylum Streptophyta; class Magnoliopsida; order Alismatales; family Araceae; genus Amorphophallus; species Amorphophallus konjac. The sequence goes on along the minus strand of JAHNEJ010002830.1, from coordinate 222,092 downwards.
GTCCTTCCGATACTCCCATGTGGCACGGTCGAAAGTCATGCTGCCTTCGACCCGAGTGAGCCTACGAAAATCCATCATCTCGGTGTCAGAGCCGAACGATTCAGCTAACGCCGCTATCTCGGCGTGTTCTCTGTCGAGGTCCTCCACGTTCAGCCAAGTGACCGCCGGCACCGAGGGCGGGGGAACACGCTCGGCACCAGCAGCAGTAGAAGCAACAGAACCCCTCGGAGCAGCCATCTCTCTACAAAATGCAAAGGACCTCGGGTCAGAATAATCCACAAGCAAGGAAGAGAAGAGAAAGTTACCAGGGGATTGCATTGCAAGAAAATTAAATAAATGCCAATAATTCCCGCTAAAGTTTTGACGAAGTTTCTCCCTCAACGGCACACCATCGGGTGGCCCCCAGCGGTACACCCCCCTGGCCCTCAACGGCACACCCCCGGCGGCCGTCCAGCGGCACACCCTAGGGACGCTCCAGCGACGCGCCCTCTAACGCTCCAGCGGCACACCCAGTGGCCGCCCAGCGGTGCACCCCAGTGTCCCCTCAGCGGCACGCCCCAGTGGCCGCTCAACGGCACACTCCCCTTGGCATCCACCAGCGTTTAGAATAAACTAAGTTAATGCCAACAATTTCTGACGAAATTTTGGCAGAGTTTCCCCTACACCCAAGGCGTAAAAGGGAAACACGGGTGCACGTCCACATGGAGTGACGGCCCCAACAAAGTCACGGTGTGCCCCGAGGGTGACACCGGAAGTCCTTCGGTTGAAGAAGCCACTTTCCCCCTTCAGCGGCACACCCCGTGCCTTGCTTCGACGGTACGCCCCCCAGCGGCACACTACCTGGCCGCCCAGCGGCACACCCCAGTGGCCGCCCTAGTGGCACACTCCATGGCCGCCCAGCGGCACACCCTTTGGCCGCCCAGCGGTACGCCCCCTTTGGCCACCCCAGCGGCACGCACTGGCCGCCCAGCGGCACACACACGCTTTGGCCGCCCAGCGGCACGCCCCTTGGCCGCTTCAGCGGCACACCCCGCACCCTCGTCAGCGGCGCACCCCGGCGCCTCCACCTCATACCGAAAGAGAAGAAGAAGAAGGGACGAAGAAAAGAAGAGAAGAAGAAGAGACGAAGAAGAAGACGAAGAGGGAGAAGAAGAGAAGGAAGAGAAGAAGGAGAAGGGAGAGGAAGACGGGGAGCCTAGGGCTCCGCCGTCCCCCGAGCAAAGAGAAAACGAGAAGAAGAAGGAAAAGGAAGGGGAAACGGATTAGAGAAAGAGAAGAAGAAAAGAAGAGGAGAAGGGAGAAAGGAGGGGGACTGCCCAACGGGCTCACCAAAAAAAGAGGAAGACGACGGCGGTGGCGGTGGCGCTCGCCGGGGAAGAAAGAGAGGGGGGAGAGGCGGTGGCAGCCGAAGAGACAAGGGAGAAAGGGAGAGAGAGAAGCTCAACGGGTGGGGGAGTTTTGAACTCCCCCACCCCTTTCATAGAGATTTCAAAAAAAGGGGAAAATGAGGGAAGGAAAAAAAAGAGAAAAAAAAGAAGGAAAAAAGAAGAAAAGAAAAAAGGGGAAGAAAATAGGGCAAACGAAAAGAAAAAAAAGGATTAAGAAAAGGAGAAAAGAGAGAAAAAAAGAGAAAAAAAGGGGGGAAAGAAAAGAAAAAAAGAGAGAATATATATATATGTATGTATATAAAAAGGGGAGAGAAAAAAAAATAAAAAGAAAAAAAGGGAAGAAAAAAAAAGAGAAGAAAAAAAAAGAAAGGAGAGGAATATATAAAAATAATAATAATAATAAATGATGTACATGTGTATACATGTACATGACAGATGATAAATAATATAATAAACACATAGCAGAAGTAAGTATGCCTACACTGTTCATTTCGCGTACATACACCCACCATTGTACAAACACACCCACGAGCACCGTCCGGCTCATCCGTCGCTCAAGCTACTCGTGGGTGGAGGGCATTTGTGGACGGGTAAAATTGTATGACCATGCAACCCACCAATCTCCCACATCAATGTCAAAGTCTAAAAGAGAAGACCCGGGGAGACTGGCTATCCATGGCTCCAGGAGAATACTACCGTCCGGCAAATCCCCACATTTGTACGGGTGCATTAAATGACAAGGAAAACACAGGATACCCTCCTGAATTGATACACTGCTATGGACCCACCCTCGAGTCCCTAACGGTGAAGAAATATCTCAAAGAATGCACGACCGTGAGTCCCTGAAGCCAGAGCTGGTGCCCCTTTCAACGGCACGCTCCAAACGCCCTCTCAGCGACACAGCCTCCAAGCCTCCAGCGGCACGGCCCTAACGCCCTCTCAGCGGCACAGCTCCTGGAGCTCCAGTGGCACAAGGCCCCCTGGCCCCTGCAGCGGTACAGGCCCTCTGGCCCCTTCAGCGGCGCGGGCCAGAGGCCTTCAGCGGCACGGGCCTGAGGCCTTCCAGCGGCACACCTGAGTGGCCGTTCAGGGGCACGCTCCTCCAGCATGTCACAGCGGCACAATGTCTCCAGCAGACATACTCAGTGGCACGCCAGCATGCCCCTTTAGCGGCACAATGCCGGGCCCTTCCAGCGGCGCAGCGATAAATCCCCCTGAACGGTACAGCACGGCAGAAGGCACAACGGTCAATAAGCGGACCCATTGGCGCGCAGCTCGGCAACCTCAAACGCCAGCTAGCATCCGCCTTGGTGTCTCCTTCTGGTTGGACGAGGGAGATCCTCGCCTGACATGAAGCAGACCAGGGTCAACCTCGGATGGCAGTGCCATCATGAGGTCCCCCGTCAACGGTCCATGTATAAAAGCCCCACGAAGACAAGAGAGAAGGAGAGAGACTTTTCTGCAGAGGGTGGAGAAGAAGAAGGAGAGCAGGCCAGAGCACCCCCGTTCGAAGAGAACAAGAAGAAGGTAGAGGAGAGAAAGGAGAGGAAGAGGGAGTGTGTGCTGTGTAGTGGAGAGGGAAGGGTGGCAGTGAAGAGAACGACCACCCTTCCTCATCCTAACCCTCTCCCTGAGTCTTCTTTCCTTTCTCTCTGTTGTTTTCTTCTCCCGTTCGTTTGAATGTAATGTGTCGTGTTTGGCCTTCAGGTCATGATCTATGTCACTTTGAGTGCATCATGAATGAAATATCTCCTAGCTTGGCCTTCTTTCGTTGTGTTTGCCGCTTTCTTCTTAGCGTTAATCTGTGGGTTTTACGCATCTGTTACCAGCCTCCCAACGTTTGGCCTCTTCCCCTTTCCGGGGCCTCCCTTAGCACGATGATTCTTAGATCCTGTTAAACGGGTCCGTAGGAGCCCACCATCCTTCTTGATACATAGGGACCCCTCCCCTCAATACCCAGAACATCTCCCCTTGATCTCCTCCCGGAACCAACAGCCATCACACTGTTCAGGCCCCTCGACGGCACACCTAGTTTCACTCCCAGCAGTGCATCTCTCTGGGTCGGCCCAACGATACACCCCACCCTGGGTTTATTCAGCGGCACACTCTTGCTGTTTGTCCGCCTGGCGACACACTTCCTGTTCCTCTACTCAGCGGCACGCCTTGACCACCTTAGCGGCACACTACCCCTGAAGTGCCTCCAGCGGCATGCTCCCATCTTAGCCATGTCCACTGGCATACTCTAGTTGCTGCTTACCCAGTGCACCCATAGCTTGCACTAGTCTATTAGTTTCTCGTTCGGCGTTTTCTCTGAGTTTTTCGAGGTTTCCCCAAAAGTGGCTGCTCAGGCACCCACCTCAGTTGTTGGTTCATGCCACTCCTTGTGGGCATGTTCCTTGTTATTCCCTTACCTCCCGGATCAAGGGGAGGTGCTGCCGAATTTTCGTCAGGAATAACAATAAATTAAAAAGACGAAGAGAAGCAACAAACAGATGGACTAAACAACAATGAGACATTTTAATCAACTAAAAGGACAATACAAAATTCAAGGAATTGAACTGAACAAGACCCGAAGAACTGCATCATTGGACTTGAATTGGGGCTGAATCACACGACAAAACTGAAAGTCGATCCTCTGAAGTCTCCCATCAGACCTGCATAAACAAGAGGACTTCTTCCAAATTCCCCCTACCCATCTGAACTCCACTCTATTGGGCTCGACCCCGCACTCCTAGCCTTCACCCTCCAGCGGTACACCCTAACCCACTTCCAGCGGTACACCTTAGCTCACCCTTTCAGCGGTATACTCCCACCTAAACCTTCCAGCGGTACACCCTAGCCCACTCCCTTGAGCGGTACACCCTAGCCTTCACCCTCCAGCGGTACACCCTAACCCACTTCTTCTAGCGGTGCACCCTAGTCTGCACCCTCCAGTGGCACACCTTCTATCCTCCAGCGGTACACTCCCTCCCAGCCTTCAGCGGCACACTCCCAATTCCGCCTCCAGCGGTACGCTCCATCATTTCTCCAATAAATATATACGTGTAATAAAAAAATATAATAAAGGGAACGATAAACAATTATAATAGTGATAAAACAAAGGGGGGGGTAATTCCAACCAAATAATGAACGAAGAGAAGATAACAAAAGGAAACGATGCTAACAAATGAGCGATAATGATACATGTTACTCAAGGCAACCCACGAACATAACGGCATGGTCCCCGTCTCTCCTTCTTGGATTCCGAACCCGGGAACATCATTGATGCTCTTGTAAGCCAGGCGTCACCCTCGGGAGTTCTCTCTCTCGTCATGGTGACCGCTCGGCCTTCGGGCCAATATCTCATCAGGGTCCCCTCCCTTGCCAGGATCTGACTTTCCTCCCTGTATTAAAATTACCGTCCCCCCGGCAGACATTCGCACGGATTCGTCCCCCGTTACCGTCTTGTTTTCCATATGAATTTTTGTCCAAACATGGAATGGTCCATCGGTCATAATCCGAGTATTCATGCCCTCACCTCGAGCTCACCGAATAGCCCGACGGCTGTTTCCTTCCTACATTAATTGGTATTTCTTTCGGCCGTGGAGCCCTTATTTTCGGCAATTAATCAAGGGTATTCCCCTCTCCGAGGGGATGTAAATGACGTTGTGACCTTTATGGCGCAACGAGTCTCAGTCCCGACCCGAACCACACAATCGCCTGACTGAGTCAGATCGAGCGCACCCTTGGGCTCTTCGGAGCTTGAATAAATCGTCACTTCGTGACTGGCACGCCCACGCACTTAATAAATCAATAAACTAATAAAACCAAAGATCTAAATGAAAAGTGCGTCCACACACACTTACTAAGCTTAGCGTAAAGTTTGGGATCTCTTAATAACTGTAGGAATTTCTTGAGATGTTCCTCATTCTCTATCTTAGACTTAAAGTAGATCAAAATGTCATCAATGAAGACTATCACAAATTAATCAAGATATAGCCTGAATACACTGTTCATTAAATGCATAAATGCTGCAGGTGCATTGGTTAGGCCAAAAGGCATAACAGTGAACTCATAGTGTCCATACCTACTCCTAAATGTCGTTTTGTGAATATCTTCCTCCTTGATCTTCAACTGATGATAACCAGATCGGAGATCAATTTTTGAAAAATATCGAGCTCCAGAAATCTGGTCAAATAGCTCATCAATCCTCGATAATGGATATTTGTTCTTGATTGTGAGTTGGTTCAATTACCGATAATCAACACACAATCTCATGGACCCGTTCTTCTTTTTGACAAATAAGACCGGGGCTCCCCAAGGTGAAGTACTTGGTCGGATAAATCCTTTCTCCAATAACTCCAATAGTTGTTCCTTCAACTCCTTCATTTCGATAGCGCACATCTGATATGGAGCTTTAGAAACTGGTGCAGCTCCCGAAATTAAATCAATAGAGAAGACCACTTCTCTTTCCAGAGGAATACCAGGCAACTCGTCCGAAAATACGTCAGAATAATCTCGAATGATAGGAATATCCTCTAGAATAGGTTCCTTATGCTCGGCCATAGTAATAGAAACTAAGAAAGTTGAACAACCCTTCTTTAATAATTTATCGACTTTCACTGCCGAAATAAGAGATAGGTGTCGAGAATGCCTGACACCAGAAAATAAGAGGTTGGGGTAACCAATAAAGGTTACCGTACCCAATTTGTAGTTGACACTAGCACCATGTGTAGATAGTGTTGGCACTCAAAATGTGATGCACGGCGATCGAGCCGTAAAGATGAATGATACAGCCCATTGAAGCACAGAAGCCGATGAAGAACAACCTGCTGAAGACTTCTCAAAGCTGCCAGAGCCTCGAGTCACCTGGAATGAACACCGGGGACTTCACCTCGGGAGAATCGAGATGAATGCACAACCAACCGACAGTGAGACCAAGCATGCCTAATGATTCGGCATCGACTCCGTCGTGCCGCTACCCTACACCCGTCGCTCGACCAAGGATGACGGTCTACGCGGTGGCTTGCCACCTGAGTGAAGACTCTCCTAATAAGGAAGAATGCCATCGGTCCTTCATAACAAGGAACCGAAGGCTCTGGTAGCGGAAGGTCCCGATCACCCCACATGAGTTCGACTTCTCGCTATATTGGGTCCGTTAGTGGTCGAATGATCGCCAGTCAAGGCGAAAGTGTCTTGGATGTCATACCATCCCACAAGGAAGCTCCAGGCACGAGTCAAGTCGAGTCGGAAGCACAAATCATAGTGCCAAAGGCCGTGTCAGTGGGAAACTCGTGTGCTCGAGCTGAACACACACGAAGTTCCGATTAAGGCCATTCATCATGCCGAGAGCTTCGTCAACGCCCGCCAAGGTTTTCCAAGGACTGTGGCAAGAGGAAGAGTCGACGGGAGCTTCCGGAATCATCCCCGGACCCTTCGGCTAGCCCGCATCGAGCGAACGAGCTAAAGAGGCGCACAAAGGGTCACCGGCGCCCCGTAACCCGGCGCCACTGAACCCAGTGTGCCAAAATGCTTTGAGGATACTTGTCCCCGGCGGCACTAAATCCGGCAAGCCCTCCATGGCACCGGATCAGCTTGGTGTTATAAAAACATCATTTGTTCGACAAAAAAAAGGAGGGAAGAGAGGAGAGAAGAAGTTTTGATATCGCCAATCAGAGCTTCGGAGGGGAGGGTTTCTTGAGGGAAAAGCTTTCTTCGAGGGTTCTCTGGCCGCCACCGCCGTCCTCTGTTCCGCTCGATCCTCCAGCGCCGGAGAAGAAGAAGAGTCTATGCTCCCTCTGTCTGCTTAGGTGGATCACCGTGGTGTTACTCGTCGATCCCCTTTCATCCGTTTTCTTTTTCTCCCGTTGTAATGTAAGCGAGAAGGGGGGAGGGGCGATGATATGAGCCTGACCTCCCCCCTCTCACCATCTCTGTGTTTCTTCCATGCTTGCTTCTCTCGTTTGTTGTTGACGGTGACCGTGCGACAACGCCGGCACTGATGTATGTAATCTGTGCGTCTTTCCTTATTGATGGAATGAATGGTGTGCACAAGTGCACTAATGAGTCGAGGGATCAATGTTTTTTGCTTTCCCCTGCATCATCTCTTCTTGCCCCCCCCCCCCCTACGTTTTCTTTCTGTGGCTAGTGAGACGGTGCCGGAATGGAAGTATATATATATATCTCCACTCACTGTGCATCGAATGGATGAACTGTGGTTGTACTCGGAGCCGTTTCCATCTTCCCCAGTTACTCATCTTCCCTCTATCCATGTATTTAATCGTTCCTCTGCGCATATTATTTCCATATCCATTTTCTCCGACGCCGGATATGCCCTGGTACACCATGGGCTACAGCAATCTCCCCTCTCCCCGGGGTTCTTTTCTGTTAGAATGTTGAGGGTTTCATCGCCAGAGACGTATGCATGTGTATCTCCCTGTTTAATCCTGGGGCCGTCCTCTTGTCTCCCTTCCGTTCCTGATCATGAACAGAAGGAAATGAGGCCGCCCCTATAAGCTTAATGCTTGGCTTCCCTGCATCATGGTCTTCCTAACGTTAGCTCGATAATCACTCTGTTAACATGCTAATCCCTATATATATTCTTGGGTTCTATTGCGCCCCCTTGTTGTCTTTGACAATGGTTTTGATGATTCTAATATATTGTGTGTTTTATGCTTAATGGCATTTTCATGATAAACAAGCTAACATGATGATATCTTGTTTTGTAGGTTGAAATTCAAAGGTCCTTCCTGAATACATTTATGAAGTCGACTCATGCATGCTGTGCATGAGGATTTGGAGCTTTCATGTGGAGATTGTTCATACTGTCTTGATTGGGGTTAAAAGCCCTTTCATATTTTTGGACTTATATTGACTGCATTTCAATGTGGGAAGATTGGTTATATTGCATATGACTTCATGTTTGTTTTTCATAATTGTTAAGTGATAGTGGTTTCTCAGCTTGCTCAGGAATGCCCCTATCTATGATTGGATTGAACTTGAATAGCTATGCATTAGACTGCTAAACCTGTTTACCATTCCCTTGGGATGGGTCGACCCCATGGGTCGACTCATGGCTCCTTGAGCCTTAATTCTCACCTTGTTATGAAGCATGGTCAAACATGGATCTGAACTTTGCTTATTGATTGGTTTTTTGCCTTGAACTGCAAGTATATTTTGATTAATGTGGGCTTTGATTGATAACATGATTGGTTGATAAAATTATGTTCTAAATATACGGCTTATTGACTTGCTTTGAATTGACTTGAAGTTTTATCTTGATGAATTTCAGGTTCTGAATGGATGTTTGGACTAACATGTTAAATCTTGACTAAGTGACCTTAGTTAGAACTTAACATTGTTGAATGAACTTAGTGAATGAGAAGGATCGATGAGGAAACAACGTTCAAATCCTAGAAATAATGGTAAGAACACAATTGGAGGTCGATCTCCAAGTGGTTGGATTGGCATTGGTTCAAAGCTGGAAAAGACACAATTATTGTGAGATTTCTATCAAACTCATATGCAAATGGTAAGAAGATTTGATAAAGTGTATCTCAATATGCATGGATTGATATGGATTGATTGCTAGTGGTTCAGAACTGTAGATATGTTCAAATCTGGAAATTTCAGGTTCGTTGTGGAGTTTTTCATTCAAATACTCAAGGCCATGGTAAGAATGTCTGATTAATTGGTTTTTAATGAGAATGGATCGATCAATGTTGAAATCAGGTTTTGAATATGTCAATCTGAGTTGTAAGTGCATTTTGATTGATCTTGATACCATGTTCCTCGTTTCGTGAAGTTTCAAGTATGTTTTAATTGAACTTTTCCTCTGTCAGGAAAAGTGTCGACCCATGGGGTCGACACTTTGTATTGGGTTATGCTGTTTTAATTGAAACAGAACCTCCGGTAAAAAAGGTCGACCCCATAGGTCGACACTTTTTACCATGGGTCCTGATTTCGTCTCAGGACAGAACCTTGTGGAAAAAAGGTCGACCCCATGGGTCGACACTTTTGACTAGGTTCTGGATTTTTTATTTTTGGCAGAACTCGTTGATACGAGTGTCGACCCTAAAGGTCGACACTTTTTCTACTACGTCCGATCGGGTTTGCCGGTTTGGGTTTGAACTCTGATTTCTTAGGTCCGATTGGCTTGCCCTTTTACCCCATTACCCCTAGGGTTTCTACCCTTGGTTGGGTGTGGTTTTGAGAGGGAATATGCATGGGGTTTATAGTCTTTGTGCCTCTATTTGCTGCCCTATATGTATGATGCGAATTTGGGGTTTTATTTGAATCTCCTTTGGTTAAATCGTTCTTTCTTGTGCAGGAGGAAAAGAGAGGAGCTCAAGAGGATTTCAAGCCAGATCTGATCTCTTCCCGTCGAGATTTGGAGCTCCGTGATGAAGGAGATAGCAAGCGGAATGAAGAGAGGAATCTAAAGATGTCAATATCGCAAGCAACCGTCGACATCGACTTGGAGGTTTGAGGAGTCTACAAAAGGGAAAACTTCTATATCTATCCCTTAATCATTTGAGATATTTGCCATGCTCTATCCTTAATCTAGATGCACTTGAGATCCTACCTTGGTCCTTTGTTTATCAGTTTTGTGCTCCATATATTGCTGCGATTTTCATCTTTTGGAACAGATAAAAGCTAATGTACTCCATCCTTTTGCAAGGGACTTTGTGAACAAGGAGGAGGTGTTGTGCACCTTGAAGAAAGAGGAAGACAAGGAGGACACCATCAACAAGACTCATTCCACTATCACCCATTTTACCAGAGCGGCTCCTGCGGTTTCGGCCAGCTTCCACTTCGTGAACAAAAGCGTTCAGTGCACCCGTCTATGCTCTCTAAGGGGTTCATTAAAGATTTGAGGGAGAATCTTTAGTCATTCATTTCTACGCTCCTCATTTGATCATAGATCAATCTTGTTGTGTTTATTGAATATCCTTTGTGCCATGATAAACTTGATACATCATTGTGTGTGGGCGGAGCTGTGTCTCCGCGTGGTCTAAGTGTCCGGGGTGTGATCCCCGAACGTGTGTGTGCTGCGGTGACAGCGTGTTGGGGCCAGTCCCCGTGTGGTTATTGCTGCGGAAGCAGTGTGTGTGTCGTTGGGGTTCGTCCCCGTGTTGCTACGAAAGTAGCGTGTAGTGAAGCCTTGGGTGAGGGGTGGACGTAGGGAGCCCGTCATGGTCCCGAACCACCTTAAAATCCTTGTGTCGCATGTGATTCCCTTCACAGGTACACTATATAGGTTTTTAATTCACTACACTGTCATACACTGTTACCTCCGTTATCTGTGTTGAGCGTAACTCTCTTGATAGTTGCTTTAACTATTCGAGTGAGATCGGAAAGCTTGAGAGAATATCTTTAATCTCACTTGAGTATTAGTTAATCAACGTAGTTTATTTTAATTCCATTGTGTTTAGCTAAGAAAGTTTTTAAAATCCGCCATCTCGTCAAGGGGATAATTCAACCCCCATTCTTGTCTGCCATCTCTCTGGGCCAACAATTGGTATCAGAACCTTGTCTCTGATTTTTTTTTTAGTCAACCTTGCGGTCGTGGAGTAAATATCATTTTTATGATGGCTAGTGTAAATGTGCTTCCTGTCTTTGATGGTTTTGATTACGCTGCATGGCTTGGAAAACTTTTTGTTTGGATTACTAATACTAATCCGAAGCTTATGAGTCTTATTACTCATGGTCCACATGGTTTGCCCAAAAATGAATTAAAATGGACCGACGAGCATAAAAGAATGTATTCTGAAAATGTTTATGTTTTGAATGTTCTTAAAGCTGCAATATGTATTGACAAATTTCCGTTTGTTTCTAATTGCAGATCTGTCAAAGAAATTTGGGACGGGCTAAAGGAAGCCCAAAAAGAAAGTTGCAACGACGGTGACTGCTTGGTTGCAAATAATGAAATTGAGCGTCAAAGCGAGGAGAGTTCGAAGGTAAATTCTAACTCTGATTCTGAGGAAGAAGATGAATTGAGTTATGATGAATTGCTAAATGCTTACGATGAACTAGTTGATATATACAAAGCACTAAAATCTGAAAATAGAAAAATGAAAAGAAAACTTGATAATGTTTCACATGTTAACTCTTCATGTGTAAAGTGCTTTGAAATTGAAAATGCTTGTGACATTAACTCACCATGTATTGAATGTTCTGAGCTTAGAAGTTGACTGAAAGTCTGTTGCTTGAAGTTGATATGCATAAAGAAACCACTTCATGTTTAAAAACTGAAAACAAAACTCTATTGGCTAAAATTTCAGAACTCCAACAAATAAGAGAAGATAATGAGAAGCTAAAAATGTTGAACACAGCCATGTCTGAAAAACTGCTTACTCTTGAAAAAGAGAAATCCTTGTCTATTGACAAATCTGAAAAGTTGAAGGAATTAAGGAAGGAAATAGAAAGCTTTAAGAATTTGAATGATAAATTTGAATCCAACAAAGCCATGAATGAAATTGTTAATGATAACGTGAGTTTTCAAATGAAAGAACTTGAACACACTTCCATGAACAAAAATTCATTTGAAAAGCTCCAAAATGAAAATAGTGCTCTGTTGATTCAAATGTCACTGCTTGAAGGAGAATTGATAAGTCTTAAAAAATTTGAAAAAGGAAAATGTGTGATTAATGATGATTGTGACAAACTACATATTCTTGAACAAGAAATTGAAGGTCACAAAACTGTTAATTTCCTGTTGAATGAGAAGATTACTTCATGTAAACAAGAGGTTGCTAACTCTAACTTACAAATCTTGAATCTACAAAATGAAATCAAGAGTTTAAATGAATCTTTGCAATTGTGTGATGAACGAATTGAAAAATAAAAACATGTTGTTGAACCCTCTTGTGTGCATGAGAAAACTTCATCTGTCAAACACAATCATGCACTAAGTAAAAGAAGAAATGTTTCATATTACTATTGTAGACAATATGGTCATGACATGTATGATTGCTTATCAATGAAATTTGATGATGATGAAGCATTGAAGACACAAATGAAAACTGTTGATAAGTCTGAAATTCATGAAAAACCTATGAAGAAAAATTTCAATGCTCATTGTTATTATTGTGGAATACATGGTCATGTCTTTGAAAATTGTTTCATGAAGAGAAATGATGATGAGTGGTCTTTCAGGAAAAATATATCTTGTCATTACTGTGGTGGCTTTGGACATAAGATGAACAATTGTTCTTTAATGAAAAATGATGAAAAGCTGTCCATGAGAAGAAAATCTTCTCATTATTTTTCTTGTGGCCTGAATGGACATTCTATGGACGATTGTATCATGATGAGGGCCGATGATGAATGATTTGCTAAGAAAAATATGAATTCATCTGTTCATGTAAGAACTAACCCCTCGGGACCCAAGATGGCTTGGGTACCCAAATCACCAAAATGAGAATTTATTTTGTAGGGGCGCCTTGAGACCAAGGATTGATAATGAACAAAGGGCTCTCAAGGTGAGAAAGAAAATTGGCTTGCAATTGAAAATCAATTTGCCTAGGTTCACTTTCAAAGACCTACAAAGGTAAAAACTTATGTTTGGAGCTATCTTACATTTTGTGAGTAAGTCTGGTTTTTGAATACTTTACTTTGGATATACATAGTTAGTTTTAATACACACCTTCTCTTGTGCTTCCCAAATAAAAATTTGATTTTGAACGCTTTACACTGTGCATAGAGTCTTTCACACTCTCTATTTTACATCTTGCAAATAATAATTCAGTTCTTGAATCCTTCAGTTTGAACATAAAAGTTTTCATACTTTCAATCACTTCTTGTAAATAACGGTTCACATGTGCATACACAGTTCACTTATGCATACACAGGTTGCATACTTACTTTCATGCACATATCATACACATCTTTGCATACTTGTGAATATGAATAATTTTTTAATCATCTTTTCAAGTTACATGCATATACTTGCATATACTTCATACTCGTGTGCTTGAATGTCATGATTATCCGGTATATAAAATGGTGTTAGTGGAAGGTTGGATTATGTTCAGTCGGAAGCTTTCACTATACGTGAGGTGGTCTTCGGACCTACGTTCTCCGCCAAGTGCCGATAATCAATCTGCTTGAAGTCATTGGAAAGTCTCTGGTTGAATGCACGTATATATTTTATACAACAACTTTTTGACTCCTTCTATGACTCATTCCTTGCTAAATGAAATTGTATTGACTTAGACATGTTTGTTACATGGCATATATTAAGGGGGTGATTTTTTTTTATAACCGTGCATATATTTAGGGGGAGACATTTCTGTGAAAAAACTAATTCATCTTCTACATTCAATACAACCACCCACACAAAATGCACCTTTTTGAAATAATGATTCAATCTAATAAGGATTACTATTTTCTACTCTATACTTTTGAGGATTGTTGATTCTATACAAGGAAATCACATATCTCGTGAGGTAATGGATGTTTACCCCTCCAAAAAGTCGTATAAGTGGAACGTGGATCCGAGTAGCCGGGAATCCCCCCTGAAATAAAGAGGAAACTCGCGTCGAAAGCAGAAACTAATCCATATAAAAGTAAGTGTGATTTGCCACCGAGTAACCGGGAAGTGCCCCTGAGACAAAGGGTACAACTCGCATCGAAAAGTGTCTCATCCACATCATAAAAGGTGATGAAACTGAGTAACCGGGAATTGCCCCTGAAACAAAGGGCATGACTAGTGTCAAAAGGTTAGTCACACCGTTTTTAGTAATTAAAAATTGGGGTCATACGAAGCTACTAATATTCGAGCATTGTGTATGGAAGTGTATGGATGAGAAGTTCTTTTTAGTGTTCTTTAGAAAATCTGATGTTCCATATTGACTTGATTTTCATTGCTCAATCTTCACTTATGCACCTTGGGTTTGATTGTTTGAATGTCGCTTATGAATCAGTCATCTTTCATGGTTAATGTAGTATTTTATTTATGTAAGCACTACCTTCTTAGTAGTGTTCATGCACTTCATGTTCAACGATCAATTGCATTATCCTTACACCCATCCCGAAGGGACTTGCATGAGTCTATACTTAATTATACATGTTTGAGTGCCTGAATACTTGATCTGTCTGTTCATATCATCATTCCATAGGTTGCATCCATAGGTTATACTTGTAGATAACAGGTTAAATAACCCATTGTCAATTAGTTTTTGGCACTTGACAATCTGGGGAAAATAACGTGCTTTTTAGCACTATGCACTTTGTGCATACTTAGTTTTCAGATTTTACATATAGTTTCCTTATACTACTTGTGCATATTTAGTTATACATATACCAAAAATCACAAAAAATGAGCACTTGCACTTAGTTCACACATCTGCTGATTGCATATCAAATTCCAAACTTTTGCTTGATTCTCAGTTCATACACCTTCCCTTCATGGGAAGTTAATTGCTGGGTTCATGCGCTCATATCTCATTCATTTTTGAAATCTTCACAATTGATCCTTGGTCCCCCATTTTTTTGATAATGCCAAAGGGGGAGAGAACTTTGAATAGTCATAATATATTATCATCATCAAAAAGGGGGAGATTGTTGGGTTCTATGCGCCCCCTTGTTGTCTTTGACAATGGTTTTGATGATTCTAATATATTGTGTGTTTTATGCTTAATGGCATTTTCATGATAAACAAGCTAACATGATGATATCTTGTTTTGTAGGTTGAAATTCAAAGGTCCTTCCTGAATACATTTATGAAGTCGACTCATGCATACTGTGCATGAGGATTTGGAGCTTTCATGTGGAGATTGTTCATATTGTCTTGATTGGGGTTAAAAGCTCTTTCATGTTTTTAGACTTATATTGACTGCATTTCAATGTGGGAAGATTGGTTATATTGCATATGACTTCATGTTTACTTTTCCTCAGCTTGCTTAGGAATGCCCCTATCTATGATTGAATTGAACTTGAATAGCTATGCATTGGACTGCTAAACCTGTTTACCATTCCCTTGGGATGGGTCGACCCCATGGGTCGACTCATGGCTCCGTGAGCCTTAATTCTCACCTTGTTATGAAGCATGGTCGAACATGGATCTGAACTTTGCTTATTGATTGGTTTTTTGCCTTGAACTGCATGTATATTTTGATTAATGTGGGCTTTGATTGATAACATGATTGGTTGATAAAATTATGTTCTAAATATACGGCTTATTGACTTGCTTTGAATTGACTTGAAGTTTTATCTTGATGACTTTCAAGTTTTGAATGGATGTTTGGACTAACATGTTAAATCTTGACTAAGTGACCTTAGTTAGGACTTAACATTGTTGAATGAACTTAGTGAATGAGAAGGATCGATGAGGAAACAACGTTCAAATCCTAGAAATAATGGTAAGAACACAATTGGAGGTCGATCTCCAAGTGGTTGGATTGGCATTGGTTCAAAGCTGGAAAAGACACAATTATTGTGAGATTTCTATCAAACTCATATGCAAATGGTAAGAAGATTTGATAAAGTGTATCTCAATATGCATGGATTGATATGGATTGATTGCTAGTGGTTCAGAACTGTAGATATGTTCAAATCTGGAAATTTCAGGTTCGTTGTGGAGTTTTTCATTCAAATACTCAAGGCCATGGTAAGAATGTCTGATTAATTGGTTTTTAATGTGAATGGATTGATCAATGTTGAAATCAGGTTTTGAATATGTCAATCTGAGTTGTAAGTGCATTTTGATTGATCTTGATACCATGTTCCTCGTTTCGTGAAGTTTCAAGTATGTTTTAATTGAACTTTTCCTCTGTCAGGAAAAGTGTCGACCCATGGGGTCGACACTTTGTATTGGGTTATGCTGTTTTAACTGAAACAGAACCTCCGGTAAAAAAGGTCGACCCTATGGGTCGACACTTTTTACCATGGGTCCTGATTTCGTCTCAGGACAGAACCTTGTGGAAAAAAGGTCGACCCCATGGGTCGACACTTTTTACCATGGGTCCTGATTTCGTCTCAGGACAAAACCTTTTAAAAAAAGGTCGACACTTTTGACTAGGTTCTGGATTTTTTATTTTTGGCAGAACTCGTTGATACGAGTGTCGACCCTAGAGGTCGACACTTTTTCTGCTACATCCGGATCAAGTTTGCCAGTTTGGGTTTGAAGTCCGGTTTCTTAGGTCCAATTGGCTTGCCCTTTTACCCCATTACCCCTAGGGTTTCTACCCTTGGTTGGGTGTGGTTTTGAGAGGGAATATGCATGGGGTTTATAGTCTTTTATGCCTCTATTTGCTGCCCTATATGTATGATGCGAATTTGGGGTTTTATTTGAATCTCCTTTTGTTAAATTGTTCTTTCATGTGCATGAGGAAAAGAGAGGAGCTCAAGAGGATTTCAAGCCAGATCTGATCTCTTCTCGTCGAGATTTGGAGCTCCGTGTTGAAGGAGATAGCAAGCGGAATGAAGAGAGGAATCTGAAGATGTCAATATCGTGAGCAACCGTCGACATCGACTTGGAGGTTTGAGGAGTCTACAAAAGGGAAAACTTCTATATCTATCCCTTAATCATTTGAGATATTTGCCATGCTCTATCCTTAATCTAGATGCACTTGAGATCCTACCTTGGTCCTTTGTTTATCAGTTTTGTGCTCCATATATTGCTGCGATTTTCATCTTTTGGAACAGATAAAAGCTAATGTACTCCATCCTTTTGCAAGGGACTTTGTGAACAAGGAGGAGGTGTTGTGCACCTTGAAGAAAGAGGAAGACAAGGAGGACACCATCAACAAGACTCGTTCCACTGTCACCCATTTTACCAGAGCGGCTCCTGCGGTTTTGGCCAGCTTCCACTTCGTGAACAAAAGCGTTCAGTGCACCCGTCTATGCTCTCTAAGGGGTTCATTAAAGATTTGAGGGAGAATCTTTAGTCATTCATTTCTACTCTCCTCATTTGATCATAGATCAATCTTGTTGTGTTTATTGAATATCCTTTGTGCCATGATAAACTTGATACATCATTGTGTGTGGGCGGAGCTGTGTCTCCGCGTGGTCTAAGTGTCCGGGGTGTGTTCCCCGAACGTGTGTGTGTGTGTGCTGCGGTGGCAGCGTGTTGGGGCCAGTCCCCGTGTGGTTATTGCTGCGGAAGCAGCGTGTGTGTGGTTGGGGTTCGTCCCCGTGTTGCTACGAAAGTAGCGTGTAGTGAAGCCTCACCCGGTTGGGTAAGGGGTGGACGTAGGGAGCCCGTCGTGATCCCGAACCACCTTAAAATCCTTGTGTCACATGTGATTGCCTGTGTGTTTGTCATTTCTTCTATCTCCCTTCACAGGTACACTATATAGGTTTTTAATTCACTACATTGTCACACACTGTTACCTCCGTTATCTGTGTTGAGCGTAACTCTCTTGATAGTTGCTTTAACTATTCGAGTGAGATCGGAAAGCTTGAGAGAATATCTTTAATCTCACTTGAGTATTAGTTAATCAACGCAGTTTATTTTAATTCCATTGTGTTTAGCTAAGAAAGTTTTTAAAATCCGCCATCTCGTCAAGGGGACAATTCAACCCCCCTTCTTGTCCGCCATCTCTCTGGGCCAACATATATATATCTATAGATATCATAATCAATTTGCTAACTGACTACGATCTACATCCGCGCCGTGTTACCATTCTTTCGAGGAGATTTGGTGACTAGGGAGAGGGGAACATCCCCCAATGTTTCACTATGATATCACTCTGTCTACAGGGATCCGTCTGTTAGTGACGAGTGTCCTACGGGCTAATGAGTGGATATTAATACGGGTCGACCCCAACAGATCTAAATCCATAGTCCTTAATGGACCTTGTGGTGGCCGTGAGATGCGTGCCCCTTGTAGGCTGGCCCTCGGGGTTTCCTTCTCTACCGGTCGTCTCAATTCGGATGTGGTATCGACTACGGGTCGCGTGCCCCCCGTAGGCTAGCCCTTGGGGTTTTCGCCCCCTCCATTAGTCGCCCCGTCCTCGTGTTCTCACCCACGGACTTAGTGCCCCTAGTAGGCTAGCCCTCGGGGTTTTCCTATCCGTTCGGGTTCACCGGCCGCCGTTGTGCCACCCGGCTCTTAAGGGTTTACTCTGCCACGTGAGTACTCCCCGCTTCTCCCCGACAATCCTCTGGGATGGGGAGATGCTGCCGAAATTTCAGCTCGAACGAGTTTGACTCGGAACAATCATCGCGCTCGAGTACGAACCTCGCGCGAGCCTATGACTTGACTTCCAGACGGCCCGGGGCCGATCCGATGAATGGATGATTTAATAAACTCCCAAAATCTTCTAAGAACTTGTTAATAAGTTTAAAAATAAATTAATAAAACCTCAGTTTCCGTGAAGTGGGGCTAAACCGGCGCGATGATCATCCGGCGCGCCTTAATACGGCGCGCCCTATTCCGGTGCGCTAGCAAGAGAGGCGCGCCATTTTAACTCTCTCCTTATACCTACATTCCGGTGGCGCCGTTTTAAACCTTTACCCACGCTTCCCGCGCCGTTTTAAACTCTATGCCTACGCGTACCGCGCCGATTTCGTTCCGAATCGCGTCGCCGTGCCGTTTCAACTCTCTCCTCACCTCCGGGGCGATTTCCAATGCTAATAATGAAACTAAATAAACTTTGTAATCAATAAATTGAATAAATTGGTTTGTCTGAACTTGAATTAGATAATTTCATAGCTTCCTCATCATGTTTTAGTCTAAGCATTCATGCCGCATCAATGTATGCTTGAGTGCACGGGCCCTCGGTATATCAAATAACATGAGCAGAAAGCCGGGCAACATCTGACGGGAAGCTCTTGCTACGTGTGATGGTGGTCTTCGGACCTAAGTCCTCCGCCACGTACTGAGGGTCCGCCCTAATAAACCGTGCATGGTAGAGTATAATATCCTACATGATCATCTGCACCCCTTTGCATTCTTTATTCCGGCCTCGACAGCCCTCTATCTCGGTAATTAATCAAAGGTTTTCCCTCCTCGCTGGGGATGTAATTAACGCCATAGCCTTTATGGTATGGCGGACTGCTGGTCCTGACCGAATCTCACTCTTACCCGAAATGGGTCAGAATGAGCGCACAATAAACTCGTCACTTATGTGACTGGCACGCCTGCGCAGTCAATCAGTCAGTTAATTACCAGTTAATTAATTGGTTGATCGACGCGTAAAGAAACCAAATAAACCCACCAAATATAATAAAATACCCCTGGTAAAATAAACCATCAAACAGATAGCCAATCGGCTCCCAATATAATATCATACCCTTCTATCTCCATGCATACTAAATCAGCAGGTAAGTTACAACCGCTAACTAGAACTTCACTAGCATGGTAGAAATATTTAATCTTTGATCCCGCTTCAATAGGGGTAGTAATAACAAGTTTAGATTCTAATTGAACAGGCCTCATAGGCAAAATATCAGTAAAACTCTTAGATATGAAGGAATGCGTAGCTCCAGTATCAAATAAGACAGAGGCAGGCCTTGAGCATACAGAAAGAGTACATTCCACGACACCTCCATCTTCGGTAGGTTCCGCATCCATAAGAGCTTGTAGTCTTCCTTGCTTCTTGACTGCAACTGGAAGTTTTTCCGGTGGAGTTTGCTCGTTAAGAAGTGGGCAACTCGGAATTCTACGTTCCCAACTTCCACATCGAAGATAGGCACCCAGTCTTCTCCAGCACTCATCCGCCTTGTGTCTGGGCTTCTCACAATATTTGCATAGTTCCTTTGATGATGTAGTGACCGGGACGATTTGTTTGTCAAATGATCTCGGCCTCTTGTCCTTTTGAAAATCACGTCCATCCTTATTGAAATTACGGCCATCTTTATTGAAGTTACGCCCATCAAAATTGGGCCTCTTCTTCCCGAAGGAGGGCTTGAAATTACCAGATCCAGTAACTTGCTCCTTCTTGGCATCTCTTCCTCGGATGCGATCAGACAACTCCGTTGCATCTTCCATGAGTTGGGCTCTTCTCACCGCATCAGTGTAAACATGGATATCCATTGGGGCGAGTTGAGTAATGTATTGCGGCTTCAAACCATTTAAAAACTTTCTCACCTTCATCTTTTCGGTACCCACAAGGTGTGGCGCGTACCGAGATAGTCTCGCGAATTGGGCTTCATATTCCGCTACCGACAAACTTCTTTGTTTCAAGGAAGCGAATTCAACAGCCTTCCTTTCTTGCACCCGATCGGAGAAATATTTGTTGTTGAAGTGCTCCACGAACTCCTCTCACAACACATGATCGTGAAGTAGAGTTGCTTCGACTGACTCCCACCAAGCACGGGCATCCTTTTCTAGTTGAAAAGTGGCGAGTAGGACCTTTTCCTCATCAACACATTGCATAACTCGGAATATCCTCTCGATTTCCTATACCTAATGTTCGGCCTCATCCGAGTCCATGGACCCAGCGAACTTGGGAGGGTTCATACTCTTGAAATTCCTATGTAAATCTCTGGCTCCTCGGTTTGCTCCTCCCTGAGCAACATGCTGTAGAGCTTGGGTTAAAACTTGCACCGTCCTTTGCATCTCGCGCCATTAAGCTCTCTCGGCAGAAATTGGTAAAAATTAAACATGCAAACGCAACTACAAAACTTAAGCATTTTGTTTATTTCTTGATTAATCATTCTTTAAATTCTAGCCCATGGCTCTACCCAATCTTACCGGGAAGGTTTAAGACACTATCTAATTTCTAGATCAACATCTAGAACCTATATCAAGGGAAACCTAGGGTTTATGAAACATAGGCTCTGATACCACAAAGACTGCCACGCCCCGACGCGGAAAATCAAGGCACGACGAGTCGAAACACTCAAGTCGATCAGGGAATGTATAAAAGGGTCCAAGCCATAAGGAGAGATAAGAAGAAAAGATACTTTTATTTCATCGAAATAAAGTTTTACAACATTCTTAAGCCTTAAGAGGCAAGATACAATTTTTAAATACATAATTCTAGCAAGAGCAACCGCTCATAAACCTAGGTAACTAAGATAACTTGATCGCTCGTTCACTCTAGCCCATTCCCATGTGTTTGGGGTTCATCATCGGAATTACTTGCAATGTTAACCGAAAAACGTAGGGTGAGCGAAACGCTCTGTAAGAATTCATATCTCTAAACCAAGCAATTTAAAGTAATTAACATTTTGGATAGTTATATATCGTTCTATGTCGGGAAACGTAAATAAAACATGGAACATGAATAAGAAATAGAGTAAAGAAATGCTAGTAATTGGAATTATAAGTAGACAAGATATCAAGAAATGAAGTTCAAGTAGAGATCATGTAGAAAGTAATATCATGGAACTTGGCCATTTCATACAAGTATGTACAAGTCAAGTAATTCAAGTAATGCAAGTAATTCTAGCAATATACGCAAGCAAGTCACGAATTGTGGAATGCCGTAAATGAATCTAGTAAGTCAAGCACTTCGGTGCAATGTCACCCCTAGTCAATCAACTCCCATGGGTATTAGTACTTTTAGGCGCTCCCCCCTGAACCAGATTGGGCCCCATTAACGTCAGACATTGGGATTATGGATCATAGATCCCAAGTATATTTAGACATCCACGTAATATTTATGGCCAACGAATTTCAAGGTAAAGCTCTTGGAATAAGGTACAAGATTATCATTCAAGGATCAAGTGGTTGTAAGAGAAATCTCAGAAGGATTTAAGACATAATGTTTAACGATGTTAAGTCGATAAGGAATTGAATTTGTCGGACAAGACACAATTAGCCTTTGCAAAAAATCTCGTAAAATAGGTTTAGATCGAGTTTTTCACAGTTGGGTGTTTTATCTAGAACCCGAGAAATTACGTCCAGGTAAGAGGTGAGACAGTGGGAGGCTCCCCTCGTATACACGAGGTCCTAATTAATAAACCACTTGTCCAATTAAAGCGTTTGCCCGTGGACCTCTTTCCTTAGACACCGTTCTTCCTTAGAAATCTTACTGATTCCACGACTTGTCAGAAATAAGGAAACAACTTTAGCGAAAATTCTATTCCGTCCTTCGCAGTCAGAGCTTTACTAGACAACCGTGGAATTACGACCAGGTAAGAGGTGGGACAATGGGAGGCTCCCCTCGTATATACGAGGTCCTAATTAATAAACCACTTGTCCACTTAAAGCGTTTGCCCGTGGACCTCTTTTCTTAGACATCGTCCTTCCATGAAAATCTAGCGAGCTGCACGACTTGTCGAAATCACGGTAATACTTAAACTTGTATATCGATTCAAGATTATGCAAGTAACCCATGCGATTTTTAAAGATGATATCCACTCCATTCACAAGCTAGAAAGATAATAGAGTCATAGATGGCAAGGATAATTTGAAGGTAACAAGAACTAAGAAGGAAGCTTAAGCTCATGGAATAGAATTCTTATCTTCCGTATCCTAATTTACTCATGTGTGGGACTTACATGATATGCAACAAGATATGATTTAAAATATACAGATCCAGTATGTTGGATGATATATTAGTTTAGATATCTCCTGAAAACATCGAGAAACGACGTGCGGAGATTAGCGAAAATCTCTTTTTCGGCGTGTTTATGATACCTCTTCAATATATTAGCTATAACATGCTTAATGCTAAATAAAAACTCGGTAAAATGGTACCAATGGAAAGAGCACTTGAAAACACACAAGATGACATGATTTATTGAAGATTTAGTCTGAGAGACACCTACCTTTAATTGAATTGAAGAGGAAGGGAAAATTGGACAAAATGTTCAAGAGCTCCTTTTCTCCTCCAAATCATCTCCAATCCTTCCTTCAACGTAGCAAATGCCTCAAGAGTGATTAAAGGGTTTGAGATGGGCCTATTTATAGGAAAAGCTTGGCCAAAATAGTCAAGATTCCTCCCTCCCAAAAATTAAACTTCTCCACTTTGAATGTAATGGTCAAAGAAGAAAATTCCAACTTCTCTTCTTAATCTAGCCTTAATTTGGCGTGAACACATTGGTGTGAACACATGGGAAAAGTTTTAATTTAGTGTGAACACATGGGAAAAATCTTAATTTGGTATGAACACATGGGAAAAGTCTTAATTTAGTGTGAACATATGGGGAAAGTCTTAATTTAGAGTGAACACATGAGAAAAGTTTTAATTTGGTGTAAACATATGGGAAAAGCCTTAATTTAGTGTGAACACATAGGAAAAGTCTTAATTTAATGTGAACACCTGAGAAAAATGACTAATCCATGGTGGGCTATGATATAGAGTTTGAGTTTTGTTACAATCTTCTAGAAATGAGATTAATTTAATCATAAAAAGGGTATTAAACATGTGTTACGAATTTTAAGCCTATTTAACCCTTTTTAGCCCATTAGCCCATAATCCAGCTCATTATGGGTTATCCAATGGCCCAATAATCAATCATAATCCATTCTAAGGAATTTAATTGGGTCTCCTATACTTTTTCTGAAATGTAAAATATTTAATTTTAATTTTATTTCAAGAAAATTCAATCATCTAATTTATTTCGTATAGTAATAATGTAATTTCATCGTTTCCTAATTATTATAATTATATAACTAAATTAAAGTTTTAAATTTGTTGGGTTTCTACATATATGGCCTTATTCTAGGGTTTTGGCGATTATGGTTTCGGATGCCCGGAAAGTGGATTTGGCCCACTATTTCGATGGTTTTCGACCCAATTGAGTCGTTAGACTAGAAATGGGGGTTGAGGGTTCAATCATTTAGAAAAATGTGTCACTCTTATGATGGCTAAACATGGTCTGTGTGATATCCAAAATTCAGCATCTACAGGTAGGAGACTTCTTAGCCAGGGAGCCTCTAAGGCCGAGGTTGGTCGTCTCATTGAACATCGGCATGACGGCTATCGAGACATCTAGCTACTAGACTTGGAGAGTCTCGACTTGGAGCCGCCTCAAGTACGACATGAGGCTCTCTTCCTTCCTCTACTTTAACGCCATCAGGTAAGCAGAGGTCTTTATGGGCCAAGCATATTCGGTGAAGTAAGAGTTGAATGCTCGGCCAAGCTGGTGTAAAGTGGATATAGACCCCGACATGAACGTCTTGAACCAAGTTGCTACTCCCTTCTCTAGGGTAAGGGGGAAGGCTCAACACCTGATTGGATCTGAGGCCCCCGATAGGGTGAGGAGGATGTCGAAGTGCTCCCAGTGCTTGGTTGGGTCTAAAGTCCCGTCATATGGTCTCATTGGCGGGAACTCCAGTTTTCCTAGGTGCTCAGTCGCCAGGACCTGCTGGACGAAGGGTGAACCATTGGCCTAGGCAGGTAAGCTGACTTGGTCGGCCACTCATCTCTCACTTCAGGTGCTCGAGCTGACGCTCCATCGCGAGAGAGCCTTGGGTGAGGTAGTGACTCTGAGGGTGCCTAGGAGGCATCCCCTTTAGCCAATCGAGGAGAGAAGTCGTGAGTCGACTTGACAATAGTGGCACAAGGCTCTTGTGGAGCGACGACTGCTCCATTAATGGCGTCGTGGCTCGTCGGTGCTAGTGGTCGGTCATCACCCTGGGTGGCTGCCATTGTAACGACCCGAGAATCCGATTACCGGGAAAGCCCGATAACCCGAGACTCGCACCGCCGCCCACGAGCCGAGAGGGCTCGGAAGGGCTAAAAGGAGTGTGGAGGCACAAAGAAATAGGAAATAAAGTAGGACAATTCAACAATTAACAGAAATAAATAAACAACTACAGCTATAACAGAGTCCAGTACAACAGGAAGTACAGTCTAAAGCAGTAAAGCGTACCACATGCTAAGTGAACACTCGGCCAGGTAAGCTGGCAACTGAGAACCTCCGCTCCGCGCTCTCGAACCTCGAGGAAGAACCGCCACACCTGAAAAGCAAGGAATGAGTCTCCAAAACAGAGACTCAGCAGGGATCCCGCGGAACCCCAACCGGAAACAATGGCGGTACCGGAAAGGAAGGCTACGAGAGTAACCGCAACAGCAGGAACAGTAAACCCGGTGGCCGGTCGAAACCCGGCACTACAACTACTCCTACTGTACCAGAAACACACCCTGACCTCACGGTCGAGGGTATCGAACTGCACTAGTACCGCTTACCGAAGTAAAAACACACGGCAACCACGCCGTAGAGGCATGTCTCCCAAAACACGGCCAACCTGGACACGCTGTCCAAAGTGCAACCCTGACACCTGGTCACGGGTACTGCACGACAAGACGCAACCTCGGTAAAGCCACTAGCACTAGTCTAACAGCGCGAAAACCAACACACGCGCCACGGCGAAACAACCGAAACTCAACGGTCGACACGACCGAAACCCGAAGGTCAAAGTCACGGAAACTGACAGTCTGTCACTCCCGACTCGACAGGAGTACCTCCCACTAGAAGCACAGCCGGTAGCGTCCCCTGACGTCTTACACCGCGCCGCAGGTGAACCTCCTGGCGTGGTAGCTCCTACCAAAGGCGCGAACACCGTACAAGTAACCACAAACAAGTGACTAGCTGGGATCACGCCCGTCGATGTGCGTCCACTGTCCCCAACCACGTGTGTACACACAGACCACGTGTCCTAGGTCTGGCCCTCTGACCGATTTTCCCCTGGCACTGGACTCTGATTAGACGAGGGGCCCGACGGAAAACCAGTCTAAAACCGTCCTCAGGGTAAGCCCGTACACCACTCCCTGGTGCGACCGGTACCGCGTACTGGTAGGCTACGACTAGTGGAGGGTCACTGAAGGAGTAGACTCTCAAGTCACGGAAAACAACGTCCGCATCCGACGTCATACGGGGACCACCCCACGTACCGGCCCCGTCGTACGGTGACCACAGTCGGAGAAGAAACATGACTCGCAGTCCACGGCCACACACGCACCGTGCGGAGAGTCGAGAAAAACTCAAGTGGCGCTAAGCCACTGGACTCTGGACAGTCCTCTAGATGCACTACACCCAACGGCCCTTGAGTCACAAGACTCGGGGTCAAGACCGTTGCACGCAACAGCACAAGGCCGCCAATCTAGTCCAATCTCTAGGTCTAAAACCACGGTAGCACGAGTACCGAGACAACTCACGAGCCGCCAAGACCACTCCCTTGGGAAGGGAATGCAAGGGACTAAAGCCACCCACACGGGCCACACGGAAAACAAAAAAGCACGATTCCCAGGGCAGCACGCAGGCCGCCATGTCAATTTCTCATCCCAGAGCAAGCGGGAAACCTCCAGCCCCAGGCCGGATAACTGGACTCGCAGTCCAAGGCCAAACACGTGGCCCACATGGGAATCGCCTTCCAAAGAAACCCACGACATGCGGGGGAGACCCCACCGCACACACACCGATACACGGTGACTCGATCGAGCGTAACACGAAAACTCGGAACACGTGAGGTCACCCGGACCCACCACACCTACGGGCATGCTAATCGAGGTAACACGGTGCCTCCCGACACCCCAGAAAAATGGACACGGAACCCACGGGGTGTCCGGGACACTCACGAGACCTAAAGTTAACCACTGGGTCACAACCGGGTCGACCGGAGGTCAAAACAACGCAAACGGGAACCGCAACGTAGTCACGGTCACCTGGGGACCGCGACCATAGTCACGGTCGACCGGGGACCGCGACCACACAGTAGTGGTCGACCGAGGACCGCGACCACGCAGTCACGGTCACCTCACGACAGCAACTAGCCACGCGCAAACCCGATGGTAGCGGTCACCCTAAGACCGCGACCAGACAGTCACGGTCGGGTCACGACCGCGACTAGACGAAAACGGTCTATCGCACGTCCACGACGCTTGCCGACGCTCTTGGGCAAACGTGGTTCTCCCAAGACCGCGACCAATGAAAGCGGTTACTGGTAGACCGCGACCATTTCGGAAAACCGAGAACGGCGGGAAAATGCCCAAAAATCTGATCCACGCCCCGATCACCCCGGGTGATGGGGAAACAAAGGGGAATCCATCCCCAAGCCCCTAGGCATACATCTAAACCCCTGGATCGGCCAAAAACGCCGTAAAACGAGAGATCCGGCTCACTCCCCAAAAACATACATTTTCCCCAAATCGCCCCAAACGACCCGCTTGGCTCACCACGGCCTACAAAACTCACGGGAAATGAAGCGCACGAGCTGGGGGTCCATCTCCCTACCTCCACCGAAGATTTCGCGCACCGTGGACGCCGTTCCACGAAGAAACGCCGTTGAAGCCTCGCCGTTCCACGAACCCACGGCCGAGCTTCACCGCGCCTCCACTGCCTCGATCCTCACCCATCCTCACCCGTACCTCGCCCGCGCCGTCCCTACCTCGCCCACGCTCCACCCCGTCGGCCGTCGGAGAGAGAGGGAGAGAGGAGAGAGCGTGAGAAGAGAGAGGGAGAGAAGAGAGAAATGAGAGGGGAGAGAGAGAGAGTGGGTTATATATATAGGAAAATCCAAAAATTCAGAAAAATCCCGAAAAATAGAAAATCACACCCTCGCGATCCTCGGAACGCACTGATCGCAACGGTACCACACTCGCCTAGGTGAACGGCCCGGTTCACCCACAACGAGGTTCCGAAGGAATTACCGAAATACACACCGGGAATCGAAAAACACATGCGGAAAAAATCGCGGAGCTCTTCCGGGCCTCCGAAACAACTCCGGATCGCGCCGATCCGAACCCGAAAGATGTCCGAAACATCATTTCGGACACAACGGAGCCGGATATACTTGAAACGCAGATCCGGGACCTGAGAAGAAGGATCCAAAAATCCCGAGGCATTACAGCCCTCCCCCCTTAAAAGAATTTTGTCCTTGAAATTCAGGACCAAGCACAAAGTCACAGGGGAAGAACACTGAACCAACTGACACGCTGTCAGAGCCCCAGCACAGAAAACCTCGATTCTCACGAAAACACCGATCCTGAGGGACACAGCCAGACTTACAATCACAAGCAACACCTCGCTCCTCGAGCCGAGCACACTGGCCAACAGAGCAGGCATATACCAAAGGACACAGTCCGACATCACCTCAGACAACGCGAGAATCCACCATGGCGCCGCAGCCACATTCTAGCTCACCGAGGAATCACAACCCTCGCCACGAGAAACAGCTACCGGTCCATCCTATGGTCGACAGACAAATCACACATCAGCTTCGCAGCCAGCTGACAGGTCGCACACCCTCCTCAAGGGAGCAACCAAAATAGAGCCTCCACCAGCTCAAGCAGTCCTCTCAACAGACCGCAACCAGAACATCGGCTCAGCACGAAGAAACATCTCACACGTGGCAAGCCGAAAGCCGGACATAACACTGTGCCAACTCTTGTCAGAAGACAAACTTCGACAAAGCCCAGATCCCATCCGGAAAGGCACATCACAGAAACGACCACCAAAGGTCTCGCTGGCACACAGCTCTCGCCACGCTCGAGTCCCGACAACCAGCATCTTCTGTCTGTAAAAAAGACCATGCGCCGACGATCACCAACCGCTCGCTCAGGTTCTTCCTTCTTTCCTGGTCCTCCACCAGATCCGAAGGAAACATTCCAAACCTCGGCAAGCCATCCGTCGACTCCCACACAGACTGATGCCACATCTCGAGCTGCACTCCTCTTGGACATCGCATCCGAGCTCGAACAACGAGCCAACTCGACCCTCTCGGGGAACACGACGAAACCAAACGACAAGATCCTGGTGTCTTCAGTCATCACCTCACTGGACTCAGACTCACAGGGGAACCATCCCATGCTGGTAACCAAATCAGGGATAACCATTGCGACACCAACGTCCTATCAAGGACCACCAAACCGATGCCAATATCACAAAAAGGCCTCCGCCCAAAGGCGTCACTCTTCCATCTGGTCTCATCAAATCCTTTTATCAACCTCAAGTGGACACCTACCAATCCCGATTCCGCCCTTACCACAGAGCCACGGGACACCACCTGAACAATGCTCACGGGTCCCCAAAGCAACAAACATCACACCAAGGTTGGCTACGAGACTAGCCTTACCAGTCACTCGCAGCTACCAACAGGAACCCGCGGCCTGCCAGAGATCACTTCTCCAAAAATGATCTCATCCGAGGACACGACTGGGAACACAAGTCGGGCACCAAGCCACCGACTCTGACCAACACGTCCTCGACCTCCGTCAGGCGACATCCTCAACAACCCCCTCCAGGTCTAACACCGACGCCTGACACGGCTTCCATCACAGGAATAGGGTACTCATGCGGCACACTAGCCAGCACTTTTTCCAACACTCCATCCTACCAATGCCAAGAATCACGATTTCTCGGATAACGGCACGGCAACAACACGTTTCACATCGAGGAACCAATCCTCCGATGCTCAACGCAACCTCAGGAATCCGCCCGTAGCAACCAACGCTACGATCCTGAACCAGTGGGTCACAAGCCCACCACGCTTCCACTGCGCACTCTGATCCACGCGCACAGCCACAAATTCTCGAAAACACCGCCCAACCGACGCTCGTCCTTCCGGAAAAGCGCCAACACCCTTACACGACAAGGGAACGGGTACAACTTCTCACAGGCAACCACCTTGCCAAGACAAGGAACACGTCTCGCACAGACTTCATGGCACACCAAGCCAACCAATCCGAACACGCAATGCAAGACGACGAATCTTAGCCCAACATAATCTCTCTAACCAAAGGGGAGACCAAACGCACTTCCGACCAACGGAAGAACTCCACGCTCGACCTGACCTCGAACCTCGCACATGCTGGAAATAGCACCATCCAGCACCAAGGAAAATTATCGCTTCCATCAGGTCAGCGCCTCCGACACACTCGACGAGTGTCACGTCGGACCACAATCACAGCACCTCTCGATGCACCACCGCTGCAATTCCTAGAACTATAACCTTCCGAGCCCTCTCGATGCACCACCGCTGTAATTCCTAGAACTATAACACGGCAACATGAGCCATAACGACAATCGCCGATGCTCATCCTCGAGTCCCGAACTCGCCGTGGAGCCTTCACATCTCACGCCAACTCCAGGGCGAACACAACCCATTCGCACACAAGAGCGCATGAGCAAGACTTACTGGGACACCACAGCCCAATCCCGCCTCGAAATCCGTAAAACAGTCGGGACCGACACGTCATTTATGACGCCACAGAGCACGACAAGGACATCACGCTCGATGAAACGGCAGCTCACTGAGAAGATATTCCGCTCTCCCGAGCACACTTCTCGATCAGAACACCTCAGGGGCTAGACAAACCTCAAGCTGGAGTGGCCAAAATCGACAGCAGCTCCCTCAGAGCACGCTCACGGCCACTTAACCACAAAAATCCTCTCCAGCCACCTGACCACGCCGCAGATTCCTCGAACGCAGTATCGCGAGCTCGCGCCTGCCAGCAACCTCTGCCCAACGTAGCACAACCAAGGCCACCGCCGATGAGGGAGAAGGCTCTCAACCTCGATCCTTAGACCCCATGCTGGCACGAAAGCCGCGAACAGCAACCACCTTCACAGCGCCGCACAGCGCACTCAAGCTCTCAAGCGAGAAACTAGGCGGAAAGCGAACGCAAAACCCTAAGCCAGCTACCGACTGTACTGGACCTTGTGGAATCTGATCACTGCAATATCTCGAATTCCTATGTACGTCCACAACTACCGCTCTGATACCAGCTGTAATGACCAGAGAATCCGATTTCCGAGAAAGCCCGATAACCCGAGACTCGCACCGCCGCCCACGAGCTGGGAGGGCTCGGAAGGGCTAAAAGGAGTGTGGAGACACAAAGAAATAGGAAATAAAGCAGGATAATTCAACAATTAACAAAAATAAATAAACAACTACAGCTATAACAGAGTCCAGTCCAACAGGAAGTACAGTCTAAAACAGTAAAGCGTACCACATGCCAAGTGAACACTTGGCCCGGCGAGCTGGCAACTGAGAACCTCCGCTCCGCGCCCTCGAACCTCGAGGAAGAACCGCCACACCTGAAAAGCAGGGAATGAGTCTCCAAAATAGAGACTCAGCAGGGATCCCGCGGAACCCCAACCGGAAACAACGGCAGTACCGGAAAGGAAGGCTACGAGAGCAACCGCAACAGCAGGAACAGTAAACCCGGTGGCCGGTCGAAACTCGGCACTACAACTACTCCTACTGTACCAGAAACACACCCTGACCTCGCGGTCGAGGGTATCGAACTGCACTAGTACTGCTTACCGAAGTAAAAATACACGGCAACCACGCCGTAGAGGCATGTCTCCCAAAACATGGCCAACCTGGACACGCTGTCCAAAGTGCAACCCTGACACCTGGTCACGGGTACCGCACGACAAGACGCAACCTCGGTAAAGCCACTAGCACTAGTCTAACGGCGCGAAAACCAACACACGCGCCACGGCGAAACAACCGAAACTCAACGGTCGACACGACCGAAACCCAAAGGTCAAAGTCACGGAAACTGACAGTCTGTCACTCCCGACTCGACAGGAGTACCTCCCACTAGAAGCACAGTCGGTAGCGTCCCCTGACGTCTTACACCGCGTCGCAGGTGAACCGCCTAGCGTGGTAGCTCCTACCAAAGGCGCGAACACCGTACAAGTAACCACACACAAGTGACTAGCTGGGGTCACGCCCGTCGACGTGCGTCCACTGTCCCCAACCACGTATGCACACACAGACCACGCGTCCTAGGTCTGGCCCTCTGACCGGTTTTCCCCTGGCACTGGACTCTGATTAGACGAGGGGCCCAACGGAAACCAGTCTAAAACCGTCCTCAGGGTAAGCCCGTACACCACTCCCTGGTGTGACCGGTACCGCGTACTGGTAGGCTACGACTAGTGGAGGGTCACTGAAGGAGTAGACTCTCAAGTCACGGAAAACAACGTCCGCATCTGACGACGTACGGGGACCACCCCACGTACCGGCCCCGTCGCACGGTGACCACAGTCGGAGAAGAAACATGACTCGCAGTCCACGGCCACGCATGCACCGTGCGCGAGAGTCGAGAAAAACTCAAGTGGCGCTAAGCCACTAGACTCTGGACAGTCCTCTAGACGCACTACACCCAACGATCCTTGAGTCACAAGACTCGGGGTCAAGACCGTTGCACGCAACAGCACAAGGCCGTCAATCTAGTCCAATCTCTAGGTCTAAAACCACGGTAGCACGAGTATCGAGACAACTCACGAGCCGCCAAGACCACTCCCTAGGGAAGGGAATGTAAGGGACTAAAGCCACCCACACGGGCCACACGGAAAACACAGAAGCATGATTCCCAGGGCAGCACGTAGGCCGCCATGTCGATTTCCCATCCCAGAGCAAGCGGGAAACCTCCAGCCCCAGGCCAAATAACTGGACTCGCAGTCCAAGGCCAAACACGTGGCCCACATGGGAATCGCCTTCCAAAGAAACGCACGACATGCGGGGGAGACCCCACCGCACACACACCGATACACGGTGACTCGATCGAGCGTAACACGAAAACCTGGAACACGTGAGGTCACCCGGACCCACCACACCTATGGGCACGCTAATCGAGATAACACGGTGCCTCCCGACACCCCAGAAACACGGATACGGAACCCACGGGGTGTCCGAGACACTCACGAGACCTAAAGTCAACCACTGGGTCACAACCGGGTCGACCGGAGGTCAAAACAACGTAAACGGGAACCGCAACGTAGTCACGGTCACCTGGGGACCGCGACCATAGTCACGGTCGACTGGGGACCGCGACCACACAGTAGTGGTCGACCGAGGACCGCGACCAGCCGAGGACCGCGACCACGCAGTCACGGTCACCTCACGACCGCAACTAGCCACGCGCAAACCCGATGGTAGCGGTCGCCCTAAGACCGCGACCATACAGTCACGGTCGGGTCACGACCGCGACTAGATGAAAACGGTCTATCGCACGTCCGCGACGCTTGCCGACGCTCTTGGGCAAACGCGGTTCTTCCAAGACCGCGACCAATGAAAGCGGTTACTGGTAGACCGCGACCATTTCGGAAAACCGAGAACGGCGGGAAAATGCCCAAAAATCCGATCCACGCCCCGATCACCCCCGGGTGATGGGGAAACAAAGGGGAATCCATCCCCAAGCCCCTAGGCATACATCTAAACCCCTGGATCGGCCAAAAACGCCGTAAAACGAGAGATCCGCTCACTCCCCAAAAACATGCATTTTCCCCCAAATCGCCCCAAACGACCCGCTCGGCTCACCACGACCTACAAAACTCGCGGGAAATGAAGCGCACGAGCTGGGGGTCCATCTCCCTACCTCCACCGAAGATTTCGTGCACCGTGGACGCCGATCCACGAAGAAACGCCGTTGAAGCCTCGCCGTTCCACGAACCCACGGCCGAGCTTCACCGCGCCTCCACCGTCTCGATCCTCACCCATCCTCACCCGTACCTCGCCCGCGCCGTCCCTACCTCACCCACGCTCCACCCCGTCGGCCGCCGGAGAGAGAGGGAGAGAGGAGAGAGCGTGAGAAGAGAGAGGGAGAGAAGAGAGAAATGAGAGGGGAGAGAGAGAGAGTGGGTTATATATATAGGAAAATCCGGAAATTCAGAAACATCCCAAAAAATAGAAAATCACACCCTCGCGATCCTCGAAACGCACTGATCGCAACGGTACCACAATCGCCTAGATGAACGGCCCGGTTCACCCACAACGAGGTTCCGAAGGAATTACCGAAACACACATCGGGAATCGGAAAACACACGCGGAAAAAACCGCTGAGCTCTTCCGGGCCTCCGAAACAACTCCGGATCGCGCCGATCCGAACTCGAAAGATGTCCGAAACATCATTTCGGACACAACGGAGCCGGATATACCGGAAACGCAGATCCGGGACCTGAGAAGAAGGATCCAAAAAACCTGAGGCATTACTGCCATGTTGATGGGCTGAGTTGCAGGCAACGTAATTGGCACCGATCGATCTGCGAAGGCCCTAATCATGTCCTTGAGTGATACGAGGCCTATGACCATCTCCCTTAAGCTATTCACTTGACCGGTTAGGGCGTCAAACTAGTCCTTCAAGACTCCCCTGACGAGAGACTACTCGGCAGATGAGTGCTAAGTTTCAACTTCAACGTCAACTCACTCTAGGATCCTCTTAGAAGGTGTCATGGTTTCTAGTCGGTTCTCACAGATGGCGCTAAAGTGTTATGTAACACTTGAATTTATAAGTCGGGATAGAATGAGAGAGCTTGAACAATAGCTAGCAGAGTCCGCAACAGACAAGCCAAGCATTGAGGCCGAGCATCGCGGAGCTTCTGTTTGCACAGGGGCCGAATCATTGAGCATCCAGTGCCAAGTCTTCCTTGAGACGGGTGAAGGAGATGATGGTGGAGAGGGGAGCTTTGAGGAGAGAGCCAAACGTTACTAGCCGAACTTTCCTGCATAAGAGATGAAATTCTCGATGGGAGGTGAGGTGTCTCAAGAGTGCTCTCCGATGCTTAAGTCAGAGTCGATGAGAGAGCAAAGAGGAATGAAAGGAGTAAATGTTGAATTCACATACCTGGTGGAGGTCATTGTGACCTACCTTTATAGACTTCGAGTTGAGAGGCATTAATAAAAACCTTTCCTTCAAGACAAGATGAGCGTGCCTGCTATAGTCAAGTTTTGCCACCCATCTCCTGGCGCACGGTTCGTCAAGCGGGACATGCAAGGGGAGGCGGCTACAAAGCGACATGCAACGTGTGTTGGGCGATGTGCAGAGGTGGCATCGGGGCGACATGCAACATGTGCCGGGCAATGTGCGGGGGCAGTGATAGGGCGTGGTGTCAAACCACCTGGCGCATCAGCCAACTGGCTGACATCAACTCTGTCATTATTGCATTTGAAGTTCGAAAATTGGTGGGAGGCACCACATCTTTCAAGAAAAGCTTCCTACGCAAAAAAAAAGCCTTTTGATCTTATCAAATTACATGCATTTTTCTTTTTCCTTCCCCTTTTCATTGCTACTGTCTGGACATGCCGTTCAGAAGTTGTCATACTCCGCCGGACTTGATTAAGTTGCAGGGTATGTTAACTATTTCAACACAAGGTGACATATAAACCACCGCTGACACATTACATAAAGAGGACATCCATACCAATGGCCTCACAATATGTACATGGTAGCCATTAGTTTGTATCTGCATATGCTTTAACCTCAAGAATGCAGAGTTGTGACAGGGCCTAATCCTTGTCAGGTGCTTCGGCTTCATGGGATTGCCAGACTATATCCTTCAAGCCAGGAGAGATGTTCTTGTAAAACTGCACATTTGAGAACCAGGAGGAAAAAGAGCTCATCAGCCGTACTTGATAGAAGCAAACCCGAGAAGGCCTACTTCTTGTTGGCATTTGAAATATTGTGAGTGTAACTTGGCCTCATTGGATCGTACCTTGTGAAATTCAAGAGTATCACCTTTTGATTTGCGAAGCTCCACCACGTGTAATGAAGGGGCCACCTCAAAAATCTGTGAAAGGTTCCATAAGATGAAGTTGGCTTCCTTATTTCACTGAATTCAGCACTCGCGCTGAATCTCTCGTTGATTTCAACTTTTTTATTCTGAACAAACAATGTATTTATGAAAAGATACCTCTGTCGCAATGGATAAGTGACCTTTCCTTCCAGTCTGCTCGCCTTGCAGTTTAAGCTGAAACACAAATGAGAAAAGATAAACCATCATCTTGTCTTCTGCTTACATTACTAAGCAAATATAAGAGAGGTATATGGAAAAGGGCAACAACCTTGTAGTTTTGCTTCTCCACATTGAATCCCAATGGCTTGGCCACTTCTTCAATTTTGGAAATTATCTCACTAGCAGGGCATTTTGATGTAAACCTTGTCTCCCGCTTAACGAGGCCCTGTTGATGTACATTTTAATTAACTGAGAGTTTCTCAGAGAAATTGAGTTAGTAAGAACGTATGTACTCAAAATGCAAACTTCTAGATATTCCACAGGCAGATATATAGTGGTATCTTCACAGTGACCTATCTTTTTCTCTCATGCATACGTCCATTGGATATTTGAGCCAAAGGTCACTGGACAGTAATTCACTGTTTCACTATTTGTTGCACATTCCCAAGGAAATAAAAAAAAATAGAAAGTTACCTTCTGCTTAACCATCAAAATGGATACATGATACACGAGAGCTGGACGCTTACCATCTGCTTCTCAAATAAGATGCTGAGGTTGAGACCCTGTGAAGTTGAAATAAGCTCAAAAGCATTCATCAAGGCAGGTCCTTCTTCTCTTCTCTCAACAACAAGGTTTGAAGGTGCCTGTATATAAAATTATATCAACTGGGAGCTAATCTTGTTCAAATCCCCCACTTAGGAAAGTCAATGTAACTAGAGTTACCATAGAATCGTCAAAAATAGGGTGGACATCATCAAGAGAGACATCTGTTGTATTAAAACAGGGTGGTTGGTATCCTTTCTTAAACCACACATTCTCAATGACTTCTGCAATTGTAATGCGCTGCAAATTCTCCAATTTGATTAGATGAGCTGAAAAATTCCACAATCAAATTATTTTACCCAAAGAATTGCTGTTTGGGTATTTGTCCAAAAGTGCTTCTATGATAGACAAGTTTCGGGATTAGTAGCATTCTACTTATAAACTGCTAAAAGGTATACGAGAAGAATCAGCTAGAAAATATAACTTACAGTTGAAGGATTGGGGTCCAAAATCTTTTTTACCAATTTCTTCGCACTCGTAGAGAACCAAGGAGGACAACTGAAATCAGCCTTAAAGATCTGCACGCACCATGGCGTGAAAACATTAGTAAATCACCAGCTAACTCTTAAATGTAGTTAGTCTGTGTCGCTAACTAAATAATTAAACTTAAGCATGTCTTCCACTTATCTATGATCACCTTTTTATATAGAGACATGAGGTTGGAATCTTCAAAAGGTAAATATCCTGCCATTAGGACAAAAAGAATTACACCACATGACCACAGGTCCGCCTTTGCACCGTCATACCCTTTGTTGTTGATCACCTACAAATACCAAAAATACAATTTCAAACAAGGGCTAGGTTAAAAGGATGAAGAATATACAGTTAACAAATGATATTGCCTGGAGGGCAAACAAACCTCTGGAGCCACATAATTTGGTGTCCCACAAGTTGTGTGAAGCAAGCCATCCTCCTGAAAAGAAAGCACTTGAATCTCAATAGGACTAGTCTTGTTTATGTTAGATGAGATACTATCAACAGATTAGTCCGTAGTTGTGACTGCTTTTCAATCAGCAGTTTGGCTGTGGACCTCTTGTGGCTAATAAATGACCAGTTACCTATATCAAATACTAACTCTTCTTTTTCTCTAGAATGTCTCCTGGATGAAGAAGGCTTTGAAGTTGTTAGATAAGCTAGATTTTCCTGCTCACCATTTTGCTAGATTTTCCTGCTCACCATTTTTTTAATGTTCTTATGATAGGTCTATCTCCCAAAAGAAATTGCCTTCAACATGGAACTTCACTTTAATCCAGGGAAGGCTGATGTCATAAGTGACAGCAGCGGCTGACTTCATTATGCTAGATCCTGTGCACTACAATACTCCACTAAGCTGGCCATGCTACATACACTTGGCCAGGAGAACAACCAGCCCCCAGTGCCCCTTCATCAAGAGCCAACAACAAGAAGTGTACTGCACTTTGTTTCCCTGCTGGTGCGTGCAGGAGCTGTTTACAGATCAAGTCACCCCACACTCCTCCACCCAAAATTGAAAAAAAAAAAAACATGGAACTGCAATACTGCATGAGGGCATGGCCCAGACACCATGTTCAGAGCTTCTTTGTTGAATTTGAGTATGATGCAACATCTGATTCTCACCCAAGGTCCAGAAATATGTAGACCAACTAGAACTAAAAGTGAAACCTTTGGGTCATTAAACTTGACTTTTGAACCTGTGTGTTTGTGTACGTGTGAAATAGTGCATCGACTTGTCCCTCTTTATCATCACTAAAATGATTACCAAAGCATGGAACCAAACCCCAGTTGGTCAGCTTTCTCCAACAAAAAAGAACAAAAAGGAAAAAAAGAAAGGGAAAAAAAAGGACTACATGTTGCTTTGCTATGTCGAAGATGTTTGGCATACTCTTTGTATAACAAGGCAACCA
Organism: Amorphophallus konjac; assembly: GCA_022559845.1. Taxonomy (NCBI): domain Eukaryota; kingdom Viridiplantae; phylum Streptophyta; class Magnoliopsida; order Alismatales; family Araceae; genus Amorphophallus; species Amorphophallus konjac. Next base: position 183,715 of record JAHNEJ010002830.1, on the reverse strand, counting down.
TAATGTAAACTCTCCAAAAAAGGAAAAAACAACCGTGTGACAAATCAGAATGAATTGCACTCACCCGAACTTGCTGAGGTAATGCACTAAGCCCAAAATCTGTAACTTTAAGAACACCGTTTGAATCCAGCAATAGATTTTCTGGCTGTAATTAATTAGGAAACGGAATAGAAGTAAGCTGTGTAATGTTCTATGAAAATAATACTATCTAATTCTACCTTTAGGTCCCTATGAAAGACCCCCCTGCTATGACAGTAATCCACAGCATTGATGAGTTGCTGAAAGTATTTCCGAGCTTCATCTTCCTTCAACCTCCCATTTCGAGCCTAAGATGGCAACAATAATGAATATTGGTGCAAAAGCTCGAGCAGAGTACACATAAAAATAAGAGGGAAATCAGGCAAAAATGTTGCCGAGCAGCACTTACAATTTTGTCAAACAGTTCACCTCCAGTAACAAATTCCATCACAATGTACATTTTTGTCTTGCTAGCCATCACCTAGCACATGCAATCAGTACTAAGAATGTAGTCATAGTGAAGGGTTATCCCAGAAAAAAAGCACAGTACACGAATTCAGTTATGGGACTAAATGGTTGAACACAACAAGTAGAAGTTCAGTCTGGAGACTGGAGAGAAGGCCGAGGGACCAAGCTTCTGCTCACCTCATACATGTGTATGACATTTGGATGTCTAATCAGTTTCATGGTTGAGATTTCACGTTTGATCTGCAGGTCACAGACACAAAACTTTATGGCCACATGCGAATTGACATAAACAACAGCCATTAGATGATGACAAACAGAAGACAAAGTCAATGGGAACTAGGAGAATATTCTTGCTTCCCATGCATAGAGAAAGACACAAGCCTCCGATGCTAAAGAAATAAGTGAAGTCCAACAATAGAGAAAGTACCAATAGCATGCCGATAGGATTATAGTGTTTCTATTTGAAACTTGAAGATGGAAGCACATTATGGAGTGCATACTCGAGATTGTACGTAGGTGAAAACAATGATCTTGATAAAGTCAAAGCTCATCATACCGAGACAGGCAATTAACAGAATTTCTACCTTCGAAACAATTAACGTTTTTGGATGATTGATGATTCCCTTCACCGGGTTGGGGGGGGGTGAAAAGTATAATAGGCTTAGATGCCCATGCAGAAGATTCTTCTATAGCACTTGGGTGAGATTGAAAGGGTATCTAATGCATCGATGTAGAAAATTTCCTTTCTATGAAGAAGAAAAGGCCAGGCCAGGCAAGGCAAGGCAAATTAGTGGGTTCTGGCTCATCACTTTCTTTTGAGATCACTGGCAGTGTTCATATCTAACAGGCCATGCTCACCATTCCGCAACTGTGCCCATATTTGGGACTAATTCATTGAGTTAGAGAGCAGAAGCACCGTTACCAGAGATGGAGAGGCCGAAGGGAAAGAGACAGACCTGGCCAATCATCTTGTGCCTGAGGACCTTCTCCTTGTCGAGGATCTTGATGGCGACATTCTCCCCCGTCTCCACGTTCCTGGCAAACTTCACCTTCGCGAACGAGCCCTCCCCCAGCGTCCTGCCCAGCTCGTACTTCCCCACCTTCGTGCGACCCAAGCCCATCCCCGCAAGGCCGGCCGCCCGACCGCCCCCGCCTGTTCTCCCCCCTCCACCGCCGGCTCCCTCCATCGCTTCCCTTCAGCTTCCTCTGCGCCCACCTCGCGGGCCAATGCAACGAGGCGGGTATGCGTCAAAATCTTTTCTTTTTGCAGGGCTGCCACATCTGCGACTTCTCCACGTTCATCTTCCCTCGGCTACCCACTTCCCGGGGGAAACCGCCGGGGTCGAGGAAACAGAGAAAGAGGCCACGAGAGAGAGAGGGAGTCCAGTGTGTTGGGGTGGGAGAGAGGCTGCAAATCGCCCGCCAACAACAATGGAGCTGCTCAAGAGAGGCGGTTAAGGCCCAGGAGAGAGCTACGCACAGGAGGACGAAAACCGCGATCTTCAAAACCACAACCACGCGGAAGAGAAAGGGAGGGAGACGCGGAAAAGTATTCCGTATATGCCACCCGAATCTGACAACAATGGCTTGGAAACCTTCCGGTACTTTTCTGTGTAGACGGGGCATCCTTTTATTACTCTTTCAGTCTTTTGAGTCTTTTCCCTCGGTGTTCGGATCACACACGTACGTCAAAAAGTATTTTAAGATTTTTACATATGTATCTATGTAAAGATTGATTTTGTCAAATAAAATTTTTATTTAAATTTATTATCAAAAATACCCTTTATATATCTCGAATGTTTGTGATTATATCCTTACAGTTCTGAACTGTCAACTCGAGTCAAATATTTGAAGGAATATGTGACGGCAACCATTAGGATACATGAAATATCTAAAATGTCCCCATTAAGAGAGAGAGAGAGAGAGAGAGAGAGAGAGACCACTCTGCAGCCCCTCACTTCCCCACCCCAGGCAACCCCCCTATCCCCCCTCCCTCCTAGTGCCCCCCACCTCCACCTAGGACCAATGACCTCCCTCCCTGCTATGGTGAGCAAGCCCCCCCTAACGCTCACAGGCCCCCTCTCCCCATCTGGCATTCACACCCCCACCCCTGCCAGTTCCCCTCTTCCCCTTCGGTGAGTAGAGCCCTCCCCCATCCCTCCTAGCCCCAATCTCCCACTTCGGCAAGCAGTCCCACCCCTCCCTACACCCCTCTCCCCTCCGATGAACTCCTCTTCCTTCTCCTTGATCCAGTCCCCCACCCTCAAGGTGAGCTCCTATAGTGCGTCTGCCATCTCCTTCGACTCTGGCAAGCTCAACTCCTGCACCTTCGTCGTCTAACGCTACGACTCCTCCTCGTCCTTCATGTCAGTCGCCAGCACCGCACAATGCACCTTCACCGCCTCGCACAAGCTATATATCCTGGTCTACGAGCTAGTAGTACAACTCCTCCGATCCACCACCTCGTAACAGACCTCCAGCGATGTGGCACCTCGGCGGGGCTACTACGGCCATTGTCTGACACCGCCCTCCTAATGTTGGCTCGACGTCCCTAGCGATCCTCTCGATCTCTACCCTCCAATGGGTGGTGGCCATGACAGACACACACACACACACACACACACACACAGAGAGAAAGAAAGAGAGAGAGAGAGTGATTGGCTTGACGTCCCCGATGTCATAGTGGGTGAGTCCACACACACACACACACACACACACACACACACACAGAGAGAGAGAAAGAGAGAGAGAGTGAGTGATTGGCTTGACGTCCCCGACGTCATAGTGGGTGAGTCCCTAGCGATCCTCTCTCTAGTAATGTAGAGAGAGAGAGAGAGAGAGAGAGATAAACCACTCTATGGCCCCCCACTTCTCCACCCCAGGCGACCCCCCTTTCCCCCCTCCCTCCCAGTGCCCCCCACCCCCACCTAGGATCGATGACCTCCCTCCCTTCTATGGTGAGCAAGCCCCCCCTACCGCTCACACAGGCCCCACTCTCCCCATCTGGCATTCACACCCCTCCACCCCTGTCTGTTCCCCTCTTTCCCTTCGGTGAGTAGAGCCCCCCTTATCCCTCCTAGCCCTAATCTCCCACTCTCGCAAGCAGCCCCACCCCTTCCTGCCCCCAATTCTTCCCCTCCGATGAGCTCCTCCTCCTTGTCCTTCATGTCAGTCGCCAACACCGCACAATGCACCTTCACCACCTCGCACAAGCTATATATCCTGGTATACGAGCTAGTAGTACAACTCCTCCTCCACCACCTCGCGGTAGACCTCCAGCGATGTGGCACCTCGGCGGGGCTACTACGAACATTGTCTGACACCGCAATGGCGTCCCCAGCGATCCCCTCGATCTCTACCCTCCAATGGGTGGTGGCCATGACACACACACACGCACGCACACGCACACGCGCGCGCGCGCGCACACACACACAGAGAGAGAGAGAGAGAGAGACTGGCTTGACATCCTCGACGCCATAGTGGTGTTCCCCTATCCCCCTTCGATAGTAGCCCCCCCCCCCTTGCCGAAAACCTCCCGGCCCCCCTCTCCCCCTCTAGTGAACCCCCTTCCCCCTCCTTGCTCACATACCCCCCACCCCTCCCTATCCCTTACAGTCCCCCTCCGACGGGCAACCCCCGTCCCTCCAAGCTACCCCCTTCCCGCTCTCCCCCCACCCCCAGCGGACCCCCCTCTTCCTCCACCTCGATTGCCAGAGAGAGAGAGAGAGAGAGAGAGCGACCAACAAGTGGCAGCAAATCTGCTCGCCAGTCGGGAGGTCGACATCGATGTCCAGATCTGGGAGGAGGGACACATCCGAGGGGGCATCGTTGGCAGATCTGCATGACTAGGGTTTATGCATACGCACATACGCGCATGCGTGCACACACACACACACACACACACACACACACACACACACACACACACATAGAGAGAGAGAGAGAGAGAGAGAGAGAGAGAGAGAGAACGCTAACCAGGGGTAGGTTATAGCCATTCTACTCTTTGGCCCACACTTGACACAAGTTAAACACATGGGGGTTACGGCCAAAGTAGAACCGCAAGCATTCGAGATATATGAACATTATTTTTGACAATAGTTCAAAATGAGGGGTTTATTTAGTAAAATTGATCTTTCTAGAGGTATACGTAAAAGAAGTGTATGCCCTGCAAGCTAATATGAAGTGATGACATCATTTCATGTACATTATCATCATTATTTATGACAATTTCTTCATTGTCTTCTTTATTTATGCATATCATCGTTTGACGTGATGAAGTCCTTGAATGCATGTGATGAAGGTTGGATCATAATAAGATTATAATAATTATGAGATTCACCTTCCAAATGTATGTGTTCTAAATGTTTCTGGTCATAGGATCTTTGAGACGGGACATCAAAGAATCCAGATAGATCAGTGCACATGATATCCTCTCATATGATGAGAGTAACTGATCTCATCGTCACTGGTGTAAAGACATTGAGATATATGTGTAGTTGCTCATTATAAGAATAGGGTTCACTGAAATGTTCCAATCATGAATCTCTGGATATATAGTAATTATATCTGACTATTAAGCAAGTGATTCTTTAGTCACAATAGCACAGTTAGTTCTTAGACATGAGTCACCAAGAATGCCTTGCATGAGGACTCCTGTGTTTTGATTCTTGATAAAGGGACTTTAATTATATGTTCTACATGCTCAGATATTCAGATACAATGCAATACGTGTGGAGGTAATTGAGTGACAATAGTGGATCATTCACTCTCAGATATAGTATGAGAGGGAATACCCTATGAATGATACTCGAGAAAATCCTTGGCGAGGGTTACACAACTCACTGTAAAAGGAATTTTCTATTGGGACTTAGAGTATATTCATCAGATCATAAATAAGAAGGGTTTGACAGTATGGCCATACCTTTAATTATGACTAGAGGTATTTTGTATGAATGAAAGACTATAACTGTGTGGTAACTGTAGACAAAAAGGTCGCAAAGTGATTTTATAGACCCCCTTTGTCTTCTAGGGCCACGGAGTGTTACTTGGTACTTACCGTGGCTTGAAAGTCTAATAGAGGAACAATCATAAGATGATTATTCGTCATAAGATGACAAGTTAATTTTTTAAATCATGAGGTGATTAAATAATTAATTTAATATTCAATATTTATATGGAAAAGTTAAGAAGGAGTTCTTAAGCTTAATGGCCTTAAAACCATATTGACACTAGGCCTAGAGGGTCACACATATTAGGGTTATGGATGGCGAGAGTATTTATGCAATTTTAGGCTTATGAGAGTATTTGTGAAAAATCAAGGAGTCTATAAATAATTACATGGGAGGAACCTTCCAAGATTTCCCCAGTGAGGGTTGCCCTCTTTCTCTCTTCCTCCTTGGGAGGAGTGCCCCCTTATCTCTCCTCTCTCTTCTCTATCTTGTCTCTAGTGTAGAGATTATACTGAAGTGACGTTGAGGAGATTGTTCATGGAGCGATGCATAGAGAGAACTCTGTCGTCCACATCCGTGTGAATACCACTAGAGACCGAGCACTTGCGTGGTTCATGACCACCACGAGAGATCACTTTTCACTTCGCTATGATCCGAATATCCCAGAGGTAAAATCAGATCTTGTTTTACATGGTTATCGGGAATCACACCGGAGCGATCGACTCGACCGAGATAAAAAAATTTTAACTTCTTATTTTTGCTACGTTCTTTCTAATCTCTGCTCAAATTCTTACAGTGATATCAGAGCCAAGTTGATCGCTCGTAACTTTCATTTGATTTTAACATTTTTCTATGACTTTCATAGTTATTTTCTATGATTTTTCGTGGCTCGAGAACAACCCCATGAGGTGGGGATTTCATCTCCATGAGATGGCCGGATCGAAGGAAGAAAGTGGCAGAAGGTCGATTGGTGGTGGCCTGCACTGCTGGGCTTGGACTTTGTGCGGACGGCTAAGCCGGCCCCATAGCACCCCAGGGCACCACCCGTGACCCCACTAGCATCGCCCATGGCCGTGGAGGCAGCCAGGCAGTCGCACCCTCCTTCGCGTAGGTAAAGCCGCCGGATTTAAGGGAGAGCACCGGATTTTATAGAGAAATCATCAAAAAAAAGATTCCCTTCATCCGCGATGACTGAAGTGGTTCACGGGGGGGGGGGCGGACTGCTGGGGAGGTCACCGATGGTCGCCAGTCATGCCGCAGTTGCTCTCGGCCAATGGCCAGAGCCTGGGGAGGCTGCCCTTGGCAGCGGTTCAGGTGCGTCAACTAGGGTTTTCAGAAACCCTAATCGATGGATGAGGAACAAGGTGGCAGGCGCATTGTGCCTCGGCCCACCAGACATTGATCCATGCTGGCGCGGTGGTCCCATGACTTCTGGATAACGAGCCCTAGTGCAATGAGCCCTAATGCCCAAATTCTAGTTTGAAATCCAATTTAAATCCGATTTCCTCCATTTTCATTCCAAGATGTCACGACTTGCAATTGAAAATTTTTGAAATTCCAAATATTGATAATTTCTTATTTTGCATTTGATGTTTAATTTAAGAAATTTATTTTATAGTAGAAATGTTCTAGTGATGTAATTTTAAAATCTCAAAAAAATATGTGAAAATTACACAACTAAAATTTCACCTTGAATGCTAGATTTAATTTAAATAAATTAGTTTTTAAAAAATAATCAATTTTTTATTTGAAACACATGTTTTAAGATCAAAATTATTTTATTTTATAAAAATAAAACTTTATTTGAGCATGCCATAAGTGTGATGATTAGGTGAATGTGGACATCACTTAGACGTGATTGATATGTTCATGTGATGAATGGTGAATGGTTACTTATGTTGCTGGATGCTGTATAATTTATTTATGGGGCATGCGTGTCTCTCTCCTCTCTCTAAAATTCGTGTTGTAAATTCTACCCCTTTCTTAGCTATGTACTCAACATAAGGCTTCTTCTATCCGTTTGTATGAAAATATTTGACCAATTGGCATGAAATTTATTGTACATATATTTGAAGAGCCGAGGTTACATAAACACGTTCATAAGAACGATGATGATCCATCAATAGGAGATGCCATACACAAGGGCTACAAGTTGAATGTTGTTGGGATCCATGCATCTAAGTGCCAATATACATGTGATGTGTATGTAATGTCATGTGATGATATTTAGGGGTTGGTGACTGACTATTTGGCTCTATTCAAGTCACAATAAATTGACCATACTTACCCATAGCATATGTTTATTGCTTATTTGCACATTTAAATTAGATTGTGAATCTATATCTATTAGGTATGATAAATATATATTTATGATATATATTATGTATCACCCTTTTTGATGAGACTAGATTAAATTCAAAATCCCTCGTTCACTAATATTAGGTTGTAAATGTGAGATATTAAGAATGACCCATGTGGCCTTCCATTATCATAGTTTAGGTGAGTTGGCCTTTAGACTGGGAAGGTTTGTTATGCTGCCACAAGATCGACTCAGCAAAGGGCTAGCTAGAAACATAAACGCTGGCATGTTAATGCCATGTGTGGGGTGGAGGATTGGTGTAGCTTTATTATGCTGCCACAAGGGCACCACAAATCCATGTTTACCACTTAATAATGTATGTAATCTAACCAAACTTTGTGATTTGTTGTGCTGTCACAAGATCATAAAAGCTCTAGAGGATAAATAAGACTGGAAATTGCTAGAAGATGCAATTGGCAAGAATTGTCTACTCATTAAGTATGGGATAGTTTGTGTGACAAGATCACTACCATAATGTTAATAGGATTCTAATCCCAACTAAAAAACTTGCGGAGTTTCTCATCTTTGCATAATTAGGGTTATGCAAATTCACTAAAAATTAGTAGGAGCTCAAAAATAAGATTAAAGATCATATTTTAGAAGAATGTATAATGTTATTAATTTATGTATCTCCTTTTTAGATCAAAAATATTAAATTATATATTTTTGTGGCATAATAGATGCCAAAAGGATTCACCGAATCCAATTTTTGTGACTGGCTCTGGAACTTGAGAATAGCTCTCATAGTTGAGAAAAATAATCTACGTTCTTGATGAGCTATTGCATGTACCTCCTTGTGAATGTATGTTAGTAAGACCAACAAAAAGAAGAGGACTCAACAGGTCTTTGAGAAAGACAAGGCTAAGTAGTAGCTACCGCAGGCTAAGGCTATCAAGAGAGACGAGATTATGAAAGACTATGGCTAACGCTTCCATTGTCATGGAGATGGCCACTGGAAAAGGAACTATAAGTTACATCTTCTAGGGAAGGTAAAGTAGAGGCTTGGTGAATCTTCAGATGTTGACAAGTAGAAGGCACTTAAACTTGGGTTCGGTGACGGATCCGCCGGAGCTTCTCGAGCAGCCGCACCCCTTACTCGACGGAGTCGAGTTCCTCCCACCCGGGGAGAGTTGATGGGAATCGACGCCGAGCATTGACATTTTTATTTTACATTTGTGTCATTTAGTTTTCTTTTATATCCTTGAGAAAGTATGTACACAATTGTAAGGCTTTATAAGCCAATGTGTCATTCTCTTAGATTCTTTGGGTTTTTATGTAAATTGTCAGTAGGTCCAGCAAGGGGGCCCTCACTCCTTCCCCATTGGTCCACATAAGTCATATGGGTCCATGTGGGGCTGGTCAAAGTCTTAAGTGGCATCTAGAAAGTCAATTGGACACATGTGAGATAAGTGGTTGAAAATGTCAAAGTGAGGCCACCTACCTTACCTACCTAGTCAAAGGAGTGTCCCCTCCATATGTAATTTATTTATTTTGGGTTTTTGACCACACGGGGGAAGAAAATGGCCTCTCTCCCATGAATTTCCCAGCCCCCCACCCCTTGTCATTCTCTATATAAACCTACGTATAGTGTCATTAGGGATTAATGAAGAATTTATGTGAAAATTACTTGAAGCAAGAAGGGTGTGCCCTCTCTCCTCTCTCCCTCTGGTTTTCCTTCTCCATCCTCTGTATTTCAGGGTTGTGAACCCTTCTAATTTAGCCCCTCCACATCTGAGTTCATTCTGTGCCGCCGCCGCCGCCGCCGTTCGTGCCGCCATCGAGCCACCGCGAGCGATCTATCGAAGTGTTGTCCAGGTTCTATTTTTCCAGATAGAGGTCCAGTCCGTGAATTGTAACTCCCAGCTCCGACCTCATCTGGGGCTAAAATTTTCAATGTTGGTTCTTCTCTTGAATCCCTATCCCCACAAAAAAAATCAAGTCAAAAATCTTTCTTTTGCTATTTTTACATTTTTCGTGTCTTTCTGTCTTCTAGATCTGTCCCCTTTCATATCTGTGTAGCGGAAGCTTTGTTCTTCCCCCTTTCGACCCACTTTCAATTTTTGGATCAAGCCCAAATTTGGACTGGGTGTTCTACCCATCAAAATACATCTCCAAAAATTTTGGCTCGAATTTAGAAATTCTTTTTATTCATAATAAAATTAAAACTTAGTCAAACCTCTTCTCTGTCCTGTCCAGTCCAGATCCGACACCCAGTCAGTATACAATCTCCAAAAAATTGAAATCTCCACAACACCTTTCATAAAAAATACTCCCGTCTTCTTTGTTCATTTCTCCACAACTTTTATGAAGAGCTCAACCACCAGATCTGTCATTTGAGCCTCGGTAAACATCGATTCTCAGGAAAACTTAGATCTACACTAAGATTTTGGGTCCAGTGAAGCAGCAGCTTGTAAATTCGGTAAGGGCCACCTCCAGGAGAGTCAATTTTCTCTCCCTGACTCTAGATCGAAGGATTTTGAACGAGCTTTCCAACGATACCTCTTGCGCGTCGTTTCAACGTCGGGAGTGATCGCAGCAGCGATTCTCGTCGGGTCGCACGCTGAAAAATAGAAGTTACAGATCCGTGGGAAGCAAATCTGGCGAGTGACGATCAGAGCCGCCCGGCCTCCGACCGGCGATCCAAAGTGCCTCCGTCCCAGGGAGCGCCCATCCATGTGTCCCCACTACAGCGGAGCCATCTCGGTCCCACACGGCCCCACCGACCAGCACGCGGGTCCCATTGCCGTGAGTACGTGTGCCGCCGAAGCGTCGCAAGAAGCCGCCCGTCAACCCGAGATCGGTCCTCCCGGGCCCACTTGTGTAGCCCTTTACCTCCCTGCGTGGAGTGGACGATATTTCATTGCTGTAATTTAATTAATTACTGTTACCGGGAGTTACCGAATTCGGCCGGGATCGTCTTCCCCACGCCGAGAGCGTGGAGGTATCGTGTTCTCTCCCTTGCTCGGCACCTTACTTTATTCGTATTTATTTCATATGCCGCTGCTAGAGAGCATGATAGGGTAATTAGCTCGCTTCATATTATTACATTACCGCTGCTGCGAGAGAGAGCGAGACCGTCCCGTGACCCGATTCGGGTACGAAGGTGCGAATTGACCACCCTAGCTCTTGCCGGTTTCTCAACCGTGCACGTCCGACGCTTCCCTCGTTAAGGGACAATCACGAGCTCGTCTAGAATCCGAGGATCGCATCCTAATTGGAGTCGAGTCCGTGATCCGTCCCGCATCAACAATGACTTTAAGTAGATGTTTATTTCATACATTTGGGGGTTAGATTTCACTTGGTTTATGCATTAGAAACATCAAGACTATTTGAGCATGTTACCATGATTGGAATGAAAAACTAATGCATTTGAAGAGTGAGCTTGTAAGTTATCAATCCAAGTTATCATTATGAACCTCAAATATCATGAATGAAGTTTAGAAATAAGAGGTATATGGAATACCCATGGTGAGATTGATGACTATGATAAGGTAAGAACCTTACTAATGGTGCTTGACAGTAAATGACATATACCGCCTGTTTTAGATTGTAGAGGAGCATGGTACTTATCCACACGTTCGGTTCACCAGGTGACTGCCATGAGTTTAATCCTGCAAGCAAGATAGTCAGGGTTAATACCATGCTTGCTCACATTAAAGAGGTTATGAAACCTCTTGCCTCTTGTAAAACCAACATATGCAAACCAAGGATCAAGACCATGTAACCGTTGTCATTTGCCATCTCAACCATACATAGATAATAAGAGCATGAGTAATCAACCACAAGTTTAGTTATCATCACTTAATCACACATTAAGTTTAGTTATCATCAAAACCATAACTTAACAATCACAACAATCATCAAAACCATAACTCAACACTCATCACCAGCACATTGATGCCTCCCACGAGGGCGCCATCACTGCTCAACCTCTCCATCTCTAGCTGGGAGCCGCTCATGGCCACGTTGGGCCTCCTCGATGCCCTAACTGCAACTCTATGCCTCCTCGCCGTACAACAGATGGCCACCGCCCTGTACCGCCATTCTCTCTCTCTCTCTCTCCCCTTCTAATTGAGAGCTAAATGGTAATATCATGTGGGTGAGTTTTTACCGTTATCACGGGACCTAACTCCAGGGACATAACAATACGAGTTAAGAGATTTGAGGGGCTTAGAGATAAATATCATAAAGATAATGATCTAGAGATAATTCTAAAATATTTTAGGGGTATGCAAATAGTTTTCTCTAACATATATATATATATATATATATATATAGTAGAATCTAACGTTTCAATTTTTATAAGTCCACGACCATAGACGTTGACATTCATGACATTAGCCTTTTAAGGTATCCAACTTCTTTGATCCCTCTCTTCTTCTTTGCCAATCCGTTGCATTGCACGTGAAGCCCACATTTACGGTATGTGCTTGCCGTACTCTACGTCACGTGGGATGGGAGGACGCCCAATGCAAGGAAGTCTTGGTGATTAATTAACCCGATGAGACGATTATTTTTATGCCATGATTCGAAAGCTTGTGTCGATAGAAATCATGTAAATCATTATAAAAGATATGAAGAGTAGTTGAATTATTGCACTTAAAAAAATGGTACGGATGTGTGTGTGTGTGTGTGAGAGAGAGAGAGAGAGCGCAATATAAAATATACGAAGAGTAGTTGAATTATTGCACTTAAAATTATGAGAGAGAGAGAGAGAGAGAGAGAGAGAGAGAGAGAGAGAGAGCAATATAAAATATATGAAGACTGAAGAGTAGGTGAATTATTGCACTTAAAATTACGTGAAAGCGAAGAAAAGCTTGTCCTGGAGCTGATAACCGAGTCTATTTAAATCGAACACGCATGCAGGCGAGTTCCTTCTAATTAACCTCAATAATGCAGCAGCATTCTCTTTGTTCTCGTCGGTTCCCACCTCCCCCAAATGACGACCATCGAGTGTGACGCCGTCAGATCAGACACGAAGGTCTCAATTATTGACCAAGTATTTTTATTCTTAGAAAAAATAATAAGAACGATTTTGATTACATAATAACAATGATATAATAGGGTGAGTTATTTTGTTAGAATTAAATTATACGAGATCAATTAAGATTAAAGCTCTTGTTCCAAAGTTAACTCGTTCGACTCTTTCACGTGGAATGAGTTAACTTTAGAATAATAATAAATTATCGAACTCAAAAAATCTATTTGTTAATGGGGGTGAGATTAGCATATTAGAATCTCTCTTGGAGAGTCAAATGTGTTAATCGACTCCGGGTAAGAGTTTTACGTGCGAGGAGAATTATGAGACGTCCACATTTCTCTCTCATGAGATTAGTTAGCTTAACCTATCTTAACCTAATAACAAAGCGGGTCAAAAAAAAACTTAACGAATAATTCATCTAAATCCACTAAAGATAATATATTCTGACATGTTGTCAAAGTCGCCCGGAGAGGTGCCATAATAAGAAAGCTAACTAATTAATCTAATTAATGACCCAAGGTCAGACCGCAGTTGCCGGTCGTGGTCTTTGGTCAACGTGAGGGCTTCTTCTTCTGCTTGCGCTGCTCTCCTACGCACATGAATTAAATCGGCGGAGATTAGAGTTAAAATTGTATTGCACTTAACGAATTAAAATTACCATCTTTATTTATTTATTGTTATGTATAAATAACTCTCCTGACTTAATACTAGTACAAAATGACTCCTGAATGAAAAAAAACTAAAATTCAGATAAAAATATCACCATATAAAAGTGTTATTTGTACGGATACAGTAATTGTGACGAAGGGAGAGAAGAAGAGTTATGTAGAGATAGATATGCGGAGTGAGAGAAATAGTTCGTCAGAGAATAAGGATATTTTGGTTTTTTTTTTTTGGAAATCTGGATCAAGATTAAACGTGTTTACCAAAGCGCTAATGACAGTTGATGACAGGAGTATTTTTTTTTAAAAAAAATATTGTAGTGTAACGATGCTATTTATAACGATAACTAAACAAGAATGGTAATTCTGCACTCCTTGAAATCAGAGTTTGTCGACTCGTTCGTATCGACCGTACCGATCTTTCATCGGTATAATACGGTACGGGTCAATATCATTACATACCAAGATAAAAAAATATTATATATATTTGTTATAGTATAATATAACTTAAACGTTTTTCTAACTCAGTTGACTAAATGATACGTTGTTTAAACAAGTGTCTACACTTCGAATCTTGTCCCTACCATCTTTTAAAATATTTTTTTAAAATAACTATCTAAAAAATCGAATAAAAACGATACCATAAACATGTTTTGAATCGAGGATCTCACGTTCATATATATGAGATCTCTCAACCAACCAACTTATAAAATAAATTTAATATAAATAATATCACAGTTGCGTCCCACGAATCGGTCGTCCCAATATGTGATTGGGACGATCTAAGACAGACGATCTAGGTCGTCGTGTCCCGATTTATCGAACCCCGGTTGAAACAAGAGAGTTATGTTTACCATTATCCCCATTTAGATGGTGGTCGTCCAGATTTTTTAGTAGTAGTATAAGGGAAGTTATGTATGTTGCAATTTGATATGCCATAAAATACTGTAAAATATCTTACAAATATAAAATAATATTTTACTCATGTTTGGAACGTGTAAATTATTTTATTCCGTAGAGTGCTCAATTATTGGGCCATGTAATTCACTCTTATCTGATGTCGTTTCTCATGCCAAAATCATTGAATATTAAAAAGAAGAATTTTTGAAAGGGTTAATTGCGAAAATAATCCTATCACATATATAATTATAGAAATGCCAATTGATCCTTTTATAACTACTAATATTCGTAAATCTCTTGCAAGAAAACAACTGCAAAATTGTCTTTGAGATGAATTGCCTTTCAATATGTAAATAATAATATTACATTTTGATCCATAAAATTAAAATTTAGACAAAAATATCCCTATAAAAGTGATATTTATAGTTGCACATTGTTTCAAAGAAAGAGAGAGAAAGATAACGAGATAGATACCCGTGGAGAGAGAAAGAGTTAAGAGATTAGGGATACTTTGGTCCTTTTTAGGATTTCGTTAAAGGCTAGGAAGAATTACTCCTATACCCCTAAAATCTTTCGAAATAGCCACTATACCCTCACCTTTATCGTATTTTCCCTCAAATCTCTTAACCCATGTCGCAATGCTCCTTGGGTTACACCCCGTGTAAACAGCGGTAACTCACTCATGTGAGATTACCATTTTTCCCCCACTAATAGAGAGAGAGAGAGAGAGAGAATAGGCAACGACTGCTCTCTTCGACACTGACAAGACTGGTGGACATAGAGAGATAGAGAGTAGGATAGATGGGTTCATGCAGGTGGCGGTGACGCGACGGCGACGTGGAAGACGGATCGACGGCACTCCGGGACACGGACGGGACGGATAACTGCTATCTCATACAGCTCGGTCTTACGCCGGACGGTCTCACACCGGGCGACACACTCAAATCTCACAAAATGAGAGAGAGGGAAGGAAATAGCACAAGAGAGGGAACTCTCACGTACAACCAAAACTTCATTCAATTCATATATGATTCATACGTAACAAGCATTGGCCTCCTTATATAGGAAAGGCCCTATTACATGAATACCTTCACACTTTTACTTATTTGCCTATATACCCTAGCCTAATAAAACAAGGCCACCAACCCACTAAAGACTTTGTGAGTTTTAATCAAATAAAATATAAAATACACACATGCTTATTTGACTTAGACTAGCCTAATAAGACGAAAGAAAAAAATACATGTAGAAATACATGTATACATACACACACAAATACATATACTCAAAAATACACACAAGTATAACTACTCAGTATGCCGGGTCTGTAATCGAGTCTCCGAGCCATAAGCTCAGTGCAGTCTGTGCGGTGCGGCGTCGGCTCTGAGTAGTGGGCCCGGTAGTGGACCCGGTGGTGTCCCCACCAACCCTCCCGGGGCGGCTGGAACTCGACTCTGGCGAGTAAGGGGGAACACTGCTGTGGTAGTGCTCCAGTAGATCTGGATCGAGGAGCTGGAGATCTTTCCGGCTGATCCAGGAATCATCGGAAGGTGGACGGTCCCGCCAGCGGACAAGGTAGCGCTGGTACACCCTGCTCCGTGTAGTGGTCACCTGCTCATCCAGTATCCTCTCAATGTGCTCGCGCGGAGCTCTCGAGGCTGTGGGACGCACAGGGGTGGGCTCACTCTCAATGGGAGGAGAAGGCTCGAAAGGGTCACTAGGAATCGCTGTGGGTTCCTTGTAGGCCACTAGATCTGTCACATTAAAAGTCGAGCTAATCCCATATTCGGGAGGTAAGTCCACAACATAAGCATTGGAGCCAATCTTCCGCAGAATTGTGAATGGTCCATCACTACGGGCTTGCAACTTTTTAACGGCTCCCGAGGGGAGTCATTCGGGTCGGACCCGTACCATAACCAAGTCACCTTCTTGAAATTCATGGTGACGCCTATGCGATTCAGCCAATTTTTTATAAGTCTCATTACTGAGGTTTATTTGCTTGCTAATTGACTCATGCAGACTTTTGACATGCTGTGCAAACTCCTCAGCTGACTTGGATGATCTAGACTCGAGAGGAAGGGGAATGAGATCCACATGTTTCCTAGGTTTGTATCCATGCACGGCCTCAAATGGACTCATACCTATGGACCGATTGACCGAACTGTTGTATGGAAATTCGACTCTGGACAAAAGAAGATCCCAAGTGCCAGAATGTTCCCCTACAAGACATCTCAACAGATTGCCTAAGCTCCTATTGACGACCTCGGTTTGCCCATCAGTTTGGGGATGATAGGCAGTGGAAAATTTCAGTTTGGTGTCAACTAGGTGCCAAAGTGTCTTCCAAAAATAGCTAGTGAACCGGACATCCCGGTCAGACACGATGGTTTTGGGGAGACCATGCAGACGCACGACTTCATCAAAGAACAAATGGGTACTCTAGATGCATCAGATGTTTTGGAACATACAATGAAGTGGGCCATCTTAGAGAACCTATCAACGACAACAAAGATGGAATCATGCTTATGAGCAGTGCGTGGTAACCTAAGGATAAAATCCATGCTCACATCAACCCATGATCGAGCAGGAACGGGGAGAGGAGTGTAGAGACCAGTGTTATGTTTGACTTATTTGGCCATCGTGCATGTCCTACACTGGGCTACAATCTTGGTCACATCTCTCTTCAGGCCAGGCCAATAGAAGTGCTCCTCCACAGAATGGATAGTCTTGTTACGGCCAAAGTGACCAGCAAGACCTCCAGCATGCATTTCCCAGACTAGAAAGTCCTGAACAGAAGTCCTCGAGACACAGAGTTGCTGCCCTCGAAACAGAAAACCATCCTGGAGTAGATAGTCAGCAAATGCTGTCGAGGATCCAGCAGACAGAGCAGAATAGGTAGGGCCAAAATCAGGACACTCTCCATAGAGTTCCTTCATGCGATCAAATCCCGTGACCTCTACCCGAACAGTGGAAAGAAGAGAGACCCTTCGACTTAAGGCGTCGGCCACCTTATTGTCCTTTCCAGCCTTATGATTTAGGACAAATGTGAAAGACTGGAGGAATTCTACCCACCGACCATGCCTAGGGTTTAAACCCTTCTGAGAGCTAAGGAATTTCAAAGCCTCGTGGTCCGAGTATAAGATAAACTCGTGTGGTAAGAGATAGTGTCTCCAGTGTTTGAGGGCTTGGACCACGGCATAAAACTCCTTATCATATGTGGAGTATCGAAGCTTTGCATCAGAAAGCTTCTCACTGAAATAAGTCACAGTGTGGCTCTCCTGGCTAAGCACTCCACCTATTCCTACGCCAGATGCATCACATGAAACCTCAAAGACTTTGGAAAAGTCTGGTAGGCGGAGGACAGGGGCTTTGGTCATAAGCTCCTTTATGGCAAGAAAAGCCTGGGAGGCGGCTTTGGTCCACTCAAAATTTCCCTTACAGATGCAATCCGTAATAGGTGCCATAATGGTGCTAAATCCCTGGATGAAGCGTCTGTAGAAGGTGGTTAGCCCGTGGAAACTTCGAACGTCATGGACATTCTGGGGCTCTGGCCAGTCTACTATAGCTCGGACCTTGGATTGGTCCACAGACACTCCATGACTTGAAACCACAAATCCGAGAAAAGTGACCCGGTCTGTCATGAATTCACACTTAGTCAGGTTGGCAAACAGGGTTTCTTTCCTCAGGGTCTCGCAGACTTCCCTCAAATGGTGAATGTGGTCCTGAGGGTTGTGGCTATAAATGAGGATGTCGTCAAAGTAGACGACAACAAAGCGACCAATGAGGGGGCGAAGGGTTTCAATCATAAGCCTCATGAAAGTGCTAGAGGCGTTGGATAGCCCAAACGACATGACAAGCCACTCATACAGACCTTCTTTTATTTTGAAGGCCGTCTTCCACTCATCCCCTGGTCGAATCCGGACCTAGTGGTAGCCACTTTTCAAGTCAATCTTGGAAAAGATGGTGGCTCCACTCATCATGTCAAGCATGTCATCAAGACGGGGAATAGGAAATCTGTACTTGACAGTGATTTTGTTGATGGCGCGGCTGTCAACACACATCCGCCAGGTGCCATCTTTCTTTGGTGTGAGCAAGGCAGGAACAGCATATGGGCTCTTGCTCACCCTGAGGAAGCCCTTTTGAATAAGGTCCTCAACAATTCGTTGGAGGTCAGCATGTTCCTTGGGGTTTAATCTGTAGTGGGGGAGGTTGGGTAGGGTGGACCCTGGAACAAGATCAATGGCGTGTTGAACATCACGCATGGGAGGGAGTGTTGAAGGCAGGTCTTCCGGGAAGATGTCTTGGAAGTCTGCAGGATTACCTGGACTTCAGGTGGGACGGAGACCTGGGATTCCTCAGGGGTAATGGTGACGACAACAGCCCAAACAGGGGCACCCTCAGTAACCTCTCTATTCAACTCACGAACAGCTATGAAGTTAAGGCGCCTAGTCGGGTCATGGTCAACCCTAGGGGCCTTAGGGATGCATATGACAGGTGTAGGAGAGGAGGGAATGGGAAGCTTCCCTTTGGTGGGGGTTGGGGCATTCTCCCAAATTTTGGGGGATGCAGCGGGTGTGGAGGTAGGACTCTTTCCCGTGGCCACCTTTGGGGGTGTTGGGAGCAACTGAATCCTCTTCCCATTGTGGGAGAAGGAACACTCATTGGACCGACCGAATGTAGTAAGGTCTACATCGTAGATCCATGGACGTCCTAGGATGATGCTCCCGACCTTCATAGGCACTACATCGCATAGGATTTGTCCTTGGTAGGACTGGAACTGGATGGGAATGACACATGTAGTGGTCACTGGGATAGACGTGTCGTCAACCCAAGCCACGTTGTATGGCCTCGGATGAGGATGGGTAGGTAGACCTAGACGGGATACAAAGTCTGAAGAGACTGCATTAATACAACTCCCGTTGTCAAAGATCACCTTGCAGGGTTGAGTTTTGACCATGATGTAGGTTTGGAAGATGGAGGTTCGACGCCAGTCGTCCTCCTGTGGGTGTGCCAGGATGCAGCGGACCACACCCAATCTTTCATGGCTAGAACTCTCGGCAATATCTCCCACTTGCATGTACTCGATATGTGTGCCATCATATCCTGCATCTAACTCCTCAAACTGGGTGATGAGGTCGGGATCGGCCTCATATCTCTCAAGGGTTTCTCCTTCCTGAGGTGGAAGCTCCATAGGCTGGGGGTCGGTGATGACCAAGGCTCGGGTGGGACAATTAGTGGCAATATGTCCTAAGTTATGACACCGGAAGCATCGGACTCCCGAGATAGGGGCTGGTTGGGAGGTGCTAGGGATGACTCCCTTTCCCTTGTCATCTCTCCTCTCAACTGGTGGAGTATACTCCAGCCTAGGCACAGCTGCGGGTGCAGGTAAAGGGTTCCGTGGGAAAGGAGCCGTAGGGGCAACGGCCCTAAGTGGGGTAGCAGTAGGGACGTAGGAGGTGGAGGGGCCAGCTCTCTCAGTATAGCGGACTATGGGGTTTCGGGTTTCAGGTTGGCGGTAGATGGGAACCCGCGGTGGGGCCACCCTTTAAAAACCTCTCAACATCTCATGCAACCTGATAGGCGTGCTCGAGGGTGTTAACCTCCCGTAAGAACAATTCCCGCTGAATACTCTCGTGTAGGCCAGCCCTAAACCGAGAGAGGGTGACGGAAGCATCCTCCATGGCTCGACTCCGAAGGAAGAAGTCATCAAATTTGGTGATGTACTCGTCCACAGACTTTTTCATCTTGGGTGAGTTTCTGCCATTGGTCTAAAAGACGCTGATGGTAAGAAGGTGGCAGATACTTCTCCCTCAATTTCTCTTCATTTCTTCCCACGTGCTAATAGGCTCCTCTCGTCTCCGTGCTAGGAGATTCTCAACATTACACCAGTAGGTCTTGGCTTGACCCAGAAGTTTCATTTTGGCAAACCTCACCCTGGTGGCAGGTGTCATGCGGCGATGCCAATCAAAATATTGGTCCATCCCAGTCTCCCACTCAAGGTATGTAGCGGGGTTGAGGGACCCATCAAAACTTGGAGCGTCAATCTTGACGTTCCGTAGGATGATATCTTCATCGTCGTGGTCTCTCTCTCGAGGCACACGGGCCTCTTGCTCCCGACCTTGGGGGGCCTGATTCGGGCGGACTTGCTCTCTTTCCTCCCTAGGATTGGCTACGGGATTGCCGTGGCCATTCACTCTGCCTTCCTCCCCCTTTAATCGATCCTCTAAGGCTCGGATCCTCTTGTCGAGTTCCGTCCGTAGTTGGCCTATGGATTCTTCAAAGTGGGCCACGAGATTATGCTCGAGCTGGACTAGCATAGCAGTCACGCTCTCTTGATCCATGGGTAGCGTTGAGGGGCGCTCTAGACGGCCAGATGAATTCCTAGACCAACGTGGCATGCACGACCTCGGACGTAAATGATGCAATCCTAGGACCGAAAATTAGCAAGCTATAGACTCGAACTTTGTTGGCTAATTGGCAAAGGGCCAAGTTTGAAGAGACTGGTCAGGGAGAGTTGCTCGCCCGTAGGCGAAGTAGTTGTGGAACTACCTCCTGACAATTAGGGTGCCCTAATGTGACAGTCTAGGGCCTAAAGGATAGGTGCAAGCAAGCACTCTCTCACCGTCCACGATGCACTCAGAAGACTGGCTGCATGGATCGGGCTCTCTCTTACTTCGTCGCGCGGCAATTAAAAAGATACTAAATGAGCAAGTTTGGAGCACGCACCTAGCTGACTGAAAAGTCTAGCTCCAACCGGAGACGAAGGCGAGCGGGGACGTGCGGGCCCGCACGGCGTCGACGAAGCTTGAGCAGTTATAAAGCATTCACTCCACGCAGGGAGGATTGAATTATTACAAATTGCTTAAATTTCCCGCACAGGGGAACAAATCAGTCAAAATTCTCCGCGCAGGGAGACTCAGAGGTACGCACGTTTCGTAATCTTCGGATCTTCTGTCGATATCCGGATGACTCAGACACGGGCCGAGCCGTAATAGCGGACTCGGGTGCCACAAGAAATAAGTTAAATAGATATATAATAATATATATATTCAACTTTTTTTAATCAAATAATATATATAGATATAGATATATATAACAATATATATATTATATATATATATTATATATTTAACATTTTTTTCAATCTCCCCTTTTTTTGACTTTTCTTTCTCTTTTTTTTTCCACACATTTTTTTTTCAACCTTCCTTTCTTCCTTTCAAACCTTTTTGCGTGCTCTTCACGTGGCCGGTGGTCAGCCTGGGCGGCGGCCCACACAGGAGGGCGACCGGACCGACAAGCGCGGGGTCTGCTGGGGCACGCAGGAGCTTGGGCGCACAGGGGCGCTCAGGCGGGCGGGGCTATGAACGCACCGGGCGGGCGCGGGACGCGCGTCGGGTGGGCGAGGGCGATCCTGGCTGGGCGGGGCGCGCTGGCGCGGGGCCTGGTGGCGCGTACGGCGGTCTGGGCGGGTGCGCCTGTGGGCGCGCGGGGCGCGGGGCACGGGGCCGGGCGCGGGGCCGGGGGCTCGCAGGGTGCAGGCTCGGCGCCGGGCAGGGCGCGGGGCGCCGGTGCGCGGAGGCGGCCGGGGGCGCAGGGGGCGCAGGGGGCGCGGGGCACGGGCCGGTGCGGGCGCGGCCACGCGCGGGCCGGGCGCGGGCCTGGCGAGGGCGCGTGGGCGCGGGCCGGGAGCGGGGCGCGGAGGCGGTGCAGGCGGCAGGGCCGCGGCGGTGTGCAGCGGCAAGGCGCGGCGACAGCGGTGGTGGGGCGCTGGCCGTTGCGGCGTGCCGGGATTTGAATCCCGGCACAGGCGACGATGCCGGGGGGCGTAACCCCTTTTTTTTATTTTTCTTTTCTTTTTTCTTTTTGTTTTCCTGCTGTAACCGAGAGAGAGAAGTAGAGAGAGAGAGAGGGAAACAGAGATTAAGAGAGAGAATTGAGGGAGAAGAGAGAGAGAAAAAGGGAAACGGAGAGAGAATGCAGGGAGTTCTGTGCTAAAAAAATTTTTTCTCCTTTTTTTTTCAATTCCTTCAATCGAAATCTGTATCCTTCTCTCCTTTTTTTTCACTCTATCAACCGTAGAGAGAGAAAGAGAGAGACGTCGGGGACGTCAGGTTGTCGGAGACGCCGTTGTTGGGCTCTGATACCAATTTGACGCGGCGGCGACGTGGAAGACGGATCGACGGCACTCCGGGACATGGACGGGACGGATAACTGTTATCTCACACAGCTCGGCCTCACGCCGGACGGTCTCACACCGGGCGACACACTCAAATCTCACAAAATGAGAGAGAGGGAAGGAAATAGCACAAGAGAGGGAACTCTCACGTACAACCAAAACTTCATTCAATTCATATATGATTCATACGTAACAAGCATTGGCCTCCTCATATAGGAAATGCCCTATTACATGAATACCTTCACACTTTTACTTATTTACCTATATGTCCTAGCCTAATAAAACAAGGCCACCAACCCACTAAAGACTTTGTAGGTTTTAATCAAATAAAATATAAAATACACACATGCTTATTTGACTTAGACTAGCCTAATAAGACGAAAGAAAAAATACATGTAGAAATACATGTATACATACACAAATACATATACTCAAAAATACACACAAGTATAACTACTCAGTATGCCGGGTCTGTAATCGAGTCTCCGAGTCATAAGCTCGGTGCAGTCTGTGCGGTGCGGCGTCGGCTCCGAGTAGTGGGCCCGGTAGTGGACCCGGTGGTGTCCCCACCAGGCGGGGTGAAGTTGTTGGACACGTCGGCGGTGGTGGCGAAGGACACCGTGGGGCAAAAGCAGTGTAAGTCGTTGCGATGAAGGGGGGTGAGGGGAGATCGAGGGGGAGAGGAGGACTGTAGAGGGGGTGGGCAGCGAGGGGGAGAGGGAGATCGGTGCGGGGGTGGGCGACGGGGGGAGGGAGGGGGAGAGGGGGCAGTTGCTATGTCCATAGAGAGTGTACGCATCTCACACACTCTCTCTCTCTCTGAGGAGTTTGTCGTAGCCCCAGTCTCAGAGTAGGTGTTCTCAGTGATGCTCCGCTGCTTCGACCTACAGATATAAGAGGACTTGAAGAGGTCATGCTAAGCCCCCTCGCGGTGATCCCCAAGCTGGACGTTTCCATGGCGGTGGATGGTGGTGCAAGGAGGGCCCGTAACCTCTCCTAATGGATCTTTAACTACTGCCATGGTCTATGGCACAACCTCACCCTGATCGTGCCCTCGACGTTGTTCATGGCGTTCCTGGCGGCACAGGCGATTAGCCTTACCAATAGGGGGGTTGACTCCTAGGTGTACGGATAAAAGTTTGACATGCCCATAGAGTCTCTACCAATTTTTCTAGCCAATCAGCAAATTTGAGCGATTCACAAGTTTTCTTAAAAACTTTAAGAAGGATTTTATTAGTGACTTTGGCCTGACCGTTGCCTTGCGGATAATATGAAAATGAATGATGCAATGCAATATTGAACTTCTTATAGAGTTCCTGAAGTTCTTGTGAGATGAACTATGGTCTGTTATCGGTGATGATGATGCTTGGTAGAGATGATGTTCCTCATGATGAAGCGGTAGATTGTGGTGGCTTTAATCTCCGTGAACACTTCTGCTTTAGCCCATTTGGTGAAATACTCAGTGGCGGTTAGGATAAAGGACTTCTGTTTAGTTTGAACATTAGGATCACTAAGGGGGCCAATGATGTCAAAAGCCCACATGGAGAAATGCCAATGAGTAGAGAGCAGATGGAGATGATGAAGAAGCATGAATCTTATCAACGTGGAGTTTAACACTTAACACACCTAAGAACGTAGATGGCATAAACTTCTTCTAAGGTTGGCCAATAATAGCCCTGCCTAAGGATTTTCTTCGCTAGCATCTGACTCTTGGCATGCCCTCCACATTCACTAGAATGAGCACCTTCTGCCACCTTCCATGCTTCATCGTCATTCACACATCTCATGAAAACCCCATTAAGAGTCTACCTATACAAAACTCCTCCGACAATGGTGTACTTAGAGGTGGCTCTCCAGATTACCTTGTAATCCTCAACGTTTGCCGTTTCAGGTTATGATCCTTCCTTGCAATATTGCTTTATCTCAAAATACGACGCCAATTCTTCTTTTAATGCCTCCTCCAGTTCAGCCAAAGATACCTCTAGTAAATTCTTCTGCCTAGTCTTCTCTTCAAAATTCTGCCTACGATTATCATGAAGTCCTGTGATCAATGACATCCAAGAGGGGGGGGGGGTGAATTGGGTGATTATAATTTTTTATAAAACATTATATCTTTTAAACAAACTTGATGAAAAGCAATAAGGAAGTTCAGATCTGTTATAGAAATGATTAGATCTAACAAAATCTATCACACACAGCAGATCTTTGGTACTAAGGCGGAGATGTAAATCCGAAGATTCTTCTCACGCAAAGTGTTATCTTCCTGACAAGGATTACCTTGTCAATCCGAACCCACCTTTTGATATACCGAGCATTTAATGTGAAAGTGATAAATTATGCTCGATCTGAACGACAAAATCAAGAGAAGTAATATGCATGTATGTTGGCACAGAATGGGGGTAGAAGATAAGAATTAAACCACACAAGAGACAGAGATTTTTAGGTGGTTCAGATGGAACGATGTCAACCTACGTCCACCCCTCACGATCTATAAGGATTCACACACTATCTTGTAAACGGTTACAAGATCAAAACACACACACACACATTCGTAAGGAGTTCAGAACTCCCACGAAGATGCAAACGCACCGAAACACACACAAATATGAAGGAAACAAGACACACACACACACAGATCTGAGTAGATCCACACACACGAATGTTTATGAATTACAAATAGCACACACTTGAAGCTCAGGGAATTTGGAAGAAGAAACACAAATGAAAAAACTTCTGATTTAGACTCCCCCTGAGTAGATGATGCAGATTTTGAATGAAGCTTGCTTCTCCAATTGATTTGAGGTTGATTGACTTCAGATTGATCTTGAAAAGTTTGGAGATGGATGAAGAATCCATAGATGAAACACTGTTCATGGAGGTGTTGCAGCAGCCTTCTCCCCTTGGTAGCCTCTTTGATCTCTCTTGAGTGATTAGGGTTTCTTTGCCCTAAGAGATGTTTTTATAAGTCTTGGGTTGGTGACATGCCAAAACACAGATCCACGAATTTAGGTATGTTTGGTGGCTTTAGAACCCAAAAGTCCAAAAGAGAAGGCTTGAACATGTTGATGAAAATAAAGTCAACAATTCCTGCTTCGAAGGGTTAAAGACCGAACTCTGAGAGCTCTGTGACTTTTCAGTGCTGGTAAGTTCGGTCGATCGAAATCCCTCATCGGTCGACCGAACTCTATAACATTTATAGAGTTCTGAAACCTGGGAGAATTGGTCGACCGATCAAGCTTGATTGGTCGACCGAAATCTGGAAAACCTGCAAAACAGATTTGTTAGCCCAAGAAAACATATCTATATAATCAACCTTTGGATTGAACGTATGTTTGCATCTATGTGAAGTCTGTTTCAACTCTTTCTATGCATTTTGAAGACTTTGAGTATTTTCAGCATTTGATATGATGTAGTTTAGCCTTGATTGCATTCTAGTGTTCGCCCTTAAGCTAGTATGCACAACATGAGAGGAAAAACACGTCCAGGGTTTTGTTATCATCAAAATCATCTGGAGAGACTCAACATATCAAGCCACGAATTCTGAGGGGACTGGGTATCTAACCTTTGGAGGATGATAGTCTCAGTCCTTTGACTGAGAGGGAAGGACAGAGATGAGGCCAACGACACCAGAGCATCAGTGAGAATATTTTGAGAACGAGGAGTATAGATATAGATAAGCTTACAGAATCACTTTGCCAGAAGCGTGACCAGATCTTGATAAGGCTTGAGTTTTGGGTCATGGGTGCAGTAAGTTGAGAGAATCTACGTACCTAAGGATGAGTTGGGAGTCTCCTATGATCTTCAGATGATGGGCACTTAAGAGATAGACTCACTTGAGTCCAACTAGGAGAGCATCATACTCAAAGATGTTGTTAGTGGCAAGAACGGTGAGTGATAAGCAAGGGGAATCATTACTTCTTCAAGAGTAAGCGGAACGGCTCCTCTCCCTCGGCCTTTGGAGTTAAGCGCACCATCGAAGTGCAAAGACCAGAAGAAATCTTGTGAGATGACCGAGAGTTGTTGATCAGGGAATTCATCTTGGATGAAATTGCTACGAGAAAGAGGCAAATGGGCTAGATGCTCAGCGATGGCATACCTTTTGACAGCCTTTTGAACAACAAAGGAGATGTCGAATTGGGAGATGAAGTTTTGCTAGCGGGCCAACCTATTGGATAGGACATGCTTCTCTAAGAGATAACAAATCAAGTCCATTCTCGAGATCAGATTCACTTCATGGGCCAGAAAATAATGCTTCCATTGGGCCACGCATACAAGTGCCGCGCAAGTCTTCTCTATGGGCATGTACTTAACTTCCGTTGAGTTAAACTTGGAGAGGTAGCAAGTTGCCCTTTCTCTTCCCATGTCATCATGTTGTGCCAAGACAACTCTTAGGGAGTCATCAATAATCGAAATGTATAACAAGTGGTTGCAAAATCGTGGGATTCGAGAGATACTCCTTCAAATCATTGTAGGCCTTTTGACATTACTCATCCCATTCCAATTTTTCCTCTCCTTTTAACAATTCATAGAATGGGCGGCACTTTTGAGAATGTTGCTTTAACCCATGCCGCAGTGCTCCCGGGGTTACACCATATTGTAGGCAATAAAAGTCACCCTCTTCCTTTCTTCTCTTGGAGGGAAGAAGGAGAGAAGAAGGGGAAAAGAAAAACACACACCGAGACAGCGTGGAGCAGATGCAATAATGAAATAAAGGGGAATAAGAAACACACGTAGTAGCGTGGATCGGATAAACTAACCAAAGTAACGAGTAAAGAAATAACCAAGAGAGTAAGGAAAGAGAAAGTGACGGTGATCGCCACCAAAGGATGACAACGCCGCTGGCATTAGGATGAACCACCAAATCATGCTGAATGTCTTGGAAAATAAGAAAAACCAGCCGAAGATGCTAGCACAGAATGCGGTCTACCTTGCCGCTGCGACAGTCAAGGCGCGGTCTCTGCAAGAGCCGTGACCTATCACAGAAGTTGGGAGAGCAGGTTCTTTTCCTCCTATCTCTTCAGCCAACCAAAGAGTGCTCTCAAGTGTTGTTCATAGGCCACATAGACCAACACAGCAGATCGATGCCAAGAAGACTTGCAAAATGGCATCACCATGTTTACTTACAATTCAGATTCTGTTCCTAAGTCATAAGCATCCCCGTACATATATTATGATCAAACTCCGTGTCTCTTGACCTCGAATGTTACAGAATGATCCAGGAGTAGATGAGGCAGTATTTGAGAGTAGCCATGAAATTAATGATTTTAGTGATTGGAATCACTCAGCGAAGACTTTGTTATTTAGGTCATCTATGAAACCGGGGTAGGATAACGCGTTCGACTTCATAGGGTCAAATGTGTTATCCGACCTCAGTTGAGAAGATTGTGTGCGAGAGACACGCGTGAGACTTATTTTCTCTCTCACTGGGTAACATATTTACGCTATTCTACTCGAAAAATAAAGCGGGCCTTTAAGACTTTGTGGGAGGTCATTCGGATACTGCTGTTCAAACAGTTCTCTTACAATCCGATTTAAATTTCTTCGTTACCTCTGCTTTGTTTAGGGCTTATTTATCTCATGGATAAGTTCATTTAATCTTAAATCTATCTCATTTTACTTTGACAATAATAGAGTTAATAAATTTATATTAATTCGAGTTAATCTGAGTTGATTTGAATTAACCTATCCCACCTCAACATGTGGGATAAATTAACTCAGGTTCTGTCAAATTAAAATGAAACAAAAATGAGCTAAGTTAACCCGCTGAGATAAGATTAAGTCGTTACCAAAGAGAGTGGTTTGGAGGTCGCCATCTCTCCTACACATATTCATCATTTAATCATTTAATCCTACATCGATGAGATTTTGATGAGTTTAATTGTAACCTTTAGTGTGTGATTTAATTTAAGAATATTTGTAGATTTACTCTTGTAATCAAACATACACCAGTAATCCATAAAATTTATATGCATATTTTTAAATCTTCCTAATTATCAAAAAAATATCAAGTATATTCAATAGTTATTTAAAAACAATCCTATTTAATGCATAGTTACATAATTGTCCTCTTTATCTAGAAACTATTATCAATAATCTGACTACATAATATCTGTAAGAGTATCTATGTCATCACCGGTCATTAGAATCCCAGTGAAATTGCCACACGTGGACAATGCGTTTCGGACCGCGCCGTATCACGCGACCTCTCCATTTATTTCTCTGCTTTGAATTTTGTTGTTCGATGTATAAATCACATGTCATGAATGCAGGGAATAGACAGAAGCTGCCGGTACAGCACCATCCTGTACTCTGGGGATATCAACGGGTGTCACTGCAGCCATGAACAGGGGGTCACCCGTGCATCCATATATATATATATATATATAAACATAGGTAGTGTGTGAGTTTTATTTTTTATCAATTTTGTACATATTTTTAATGAGATTTTTAATGTTACCACGGTGATACGTACCCATTTAAAGGTGAAAAATAACTATTCGAAGATGACACATAACTACGTAAGAGTGACAAATAACTAACCTCTATTAATTTTTACCTAATTTTGAGACGACGAACGAGACTTCTAATGTTATTTAAGAGTGACAAATTAAGTATATAAGGGTGAAAAATAACTATCCAAGGGTGATAAATAGTCAAATATAGTCAATTTACGTGCATTCTCGAGACAAAATAACTATCTAAGGGTGACAAATAGTCAAATATAGTCAATTTACGTGCATTCTCGAGACAAAGAAGGAGACTTTCAATGCTATTTAAGGGTGATAAATAACTATCTAAGAGTGAAAAATAATTATCTAAGAGTGACAAATACATAAAAAGAGGTGACAAATATATGGAAGTGTACATAAATATTTAAGAAGTATTTAAGGAATTTGAATAGGTGAGACTCAAGTACATTCTAATGACATGGACCAATAGTATATTAGAGGGGTAACTTTTCTATCCGTCCAAGAGTATGACTAACATTTCTCATATACATACATACATACATATATATATATATATATATATATATATATAGATATATAGATATTCATATAACGGTTTATATTCGATCGGATAATATCCAACAGGGATATTTTAATATCTGAATTTATATCTGATTAATAATCAGATTATTTGATATTTGATTAAATTATTCATCTAATATTTTATTCAAATAATTATTCAAACAAACGAATTCTAATTCGATTCAAATTTTAAATAAATAAATAATAGATCAATAAATTAATTATCGAGACATGCAGGGGATCGAGAAAAATATGTGCATGATGGTGATTAATCGATGAAGATGTGTGAAGATCATCCGATTCTGCTTGACAATTAACCATATATTATTATTACTATATACATATACACCAAGGCGAGGTCTTCCAACCCGGCCATATCTATCTCAGCAGCAAAATTAAGAGAAGAGAAGACACAACCCTATCATACTGCTAAATATATATGATGTGGAGTCGGAGAGTCCCCGATGAGACTCTCTCTCTCTCCCTATATATATATATATATATATATCTTTATATTTATATATATAATTCCTTCCTTCGGGTACTTACATGATGATAATTAAACAGTAATTAGGAGTTCTGCCAAGTTAATTACTTTCAACGTCGTCAAATTAATCTTTGGAGCTAGGTCCCTGCGCGCAGCAGCACATGCATGCATATCCATGATCGGCTAGAGCTAGCCAGCTAGCTGGCTCTTGCACTCCACCACCCCGTCGTTGCCGGCGATCATACGGTACTTGTCCCTCCGGGTGAAGTTGGTGCACTCGTACCCCAGCGCGCCGGCGATGGCCTTCTGCACCCGGTTCGCCACGTCGTAGCCGGGCCGGCCATCGACAAAGACCCTGTCGAGGAACCGCAGCAGGTACGTGGGTAAGGGGTTCATGAGGAAGAAGAAGGAGTCCAGCCACTTCTGGCCCCTCACGGTGGAGCCGTAGAACATGCTCCCCTCGGCCGCGATGGCCAGCGGGACGATGTCCTCGGCGACCTCGGCGAACAGCGGGCTGAACCGGAGGAGGTAGGGCTCCCGGCAGGTGGTGCCTTCGGGGCAGACCACCAGGTCCCCGCGCCCCAGCACCGCCCGCATCGTCTCCCCGTCCCGGGCCCGGTCCCGGCCCAGCCGGACCGTCGGGATCGGGGACAGCACCTCCGAGACGGCGCTCAGGCTGTACGTGACGGCCACCAGGCGGCGCTGCAGGACCGACGCCGCGATGACGGGGTCCAGCAGGGTCCGGTGGCAGCAGGCGTAGAGGGTGCCCGCCTTCTCCTTGGAGACCGCCTGCACCGCTGTGGGCGAGAAGCTGGCGCGGACGTGGACGCCCAGCGCGGCGCCCGCCATAAAGTGCAGCTTGAAGGGAAGCACGACGCCCACCTGGATGCGGGCGACGGCCAGCGGTATGCTGACCGGCAGCCAGAGCAGCAGCGCGAAGGCCTCCAACGGCGTCGGCCTGGCCACCAGCCGGCCGTCGTGGAAGATCAGGGGCTTCGGATAGCTCCGCCGGGGCAGCGGCGACGCATCTGCTTCAGGTGGAGCGATGTAGGTCTCCTGCAAATTAAGCAGACACAGATTTAACTAATGAACGCATGCGCATGCAGGTGGTGTAAATTCACGTATCCCTTTGGCTAGCTGTTTCTGTAAAGGCCCCTGCAGAAATTAACGTGCAGCGCCCAGCTTAGTTTTGCCCTCCCTAACACTTATACTATGATGGCCGCCATTGCAGGGTAGAGAGGTAGAGAGAGAGAGAGAGAGAGAGAGTACTGTACCCTGCAGAGGTCCATAAACGAATGCTCTCGAAGCCCTACACCACCCAGGCCAACGTCGATCTCACCACACCCACCCAGGACGGCCCCGATGGCGTCAAGCCCCACGTGACCGACCACGACACCCGGCGGCGCCGCCACCCCCAAGCAACGTCCCCCGAGCGTCCTCAGCTCCGTGCCGACGACGCAGCCGACGTCCAGGTACTCCCTCAGGAAGGGCTCCACCATGACCCGGGGCATGGATGTGACGACGTGCTTCTTTCCCCCGCAGCATGATAACACCCCGTACCCCTCCTCAGAGGTGTTCTGGAGGAAGAACCTGGGGAGGGTGGCCACCGCCACGGCCTTCACGTCGGCCACCCGGAGGCCCGCCGTGGAAACAAGGATCATGATGTGGACGGCCGCAGCGTGGAGGCCGAGGGCCTCGAGCAGGGAGACGAGTGGGGAGGCTACAAGGAGGAGGGCGGCCCTGAACGGACCCCCAGCTTCGAAGGCTACGAGCATGAAGTAAGGAAAGACACTTCTCGAGATGAGCAGGGCTCCCTCGAGTTCGGCGGCGACGCTATCACCTTCCCTCCCATCGGGGAAGAACGCCGCCACAGGGGAGAACATCACCATGAACAAATCCCTTAAACGTGCGAGAAGCAAGGGGTTCCCCTTACCTGCAAGTTAGGTCACACAGAGAGAGAGAGAGAGAGAGAGAGAGATGAGGAGGTGCCAGTGAAGTGTTGTCGCTATTGGGGGGTATTAATAGATGAACAGTGGTGGGGAGGCATGCATGATTGGCCGCGTTGGTCCGCTGCCACATACCGGCGGCCCTCGTGAGCGGATGAGCCACGAGCAGCACATTTATTAGCACGGGTTTTTTATGATAAAAAAACAAATTTATCGTAAAATATGTGGACTCGAAAGACCCACGCATGCTTTTGTTGATTTTTTTATTTTTTATGATAAAAAATAATACTTAGATGTACGAGAAATGTGAGAGAATTAAATTAAAACTCCACGGACATACGTCCAACTCAATGTATTTTTTTTCTTCGTCAAATTAACAAATCTCAATCTCACGTATCTCAAGAATTAAATAAACATGAATCTGATAAATTTTCTTGAGAATCAAATTTAAGATTTTGCATCTGTGAGATGAGATGAGATGAGATGAGATTTTTACCGATCAACCCATGCCGAGATGAGTTCTCATTTTTATTTCTTCGTCACGTGGAGGAGTATAACTACGTGAGGATATCAGAAATACTCGTAAACTCGATTACTCGTATCACTCGATCTGTGATAGATCGAGTAACATCTGAATAAATAGAATAGATTAAGATTCGAATACGTTTATAATATCCGTTTTATTTTTAAATAGAGTATGGATTTAATGTACTCCCGAATCTATATCCGATACGAACTCGTTCTTAATTAATAACTCATCGTGTATATTAGGCCTATGATTTTGCACGAACTAAACTTATTACCCGTCTTATATATATATTGGATCTGTGAGTTTAGACTTCTTACTAAAATTATGAGGATATTTTTATAAAATATAAAAATTACTTTGAAAAAGAAAGAATCGAGTCGATTTCTATTTTTTCAATGTTCATAAATCTCGTATTTCTTTAGACGTCGACGTGAACTCATGTATATATATGTTATGGACGGATACGGATATATACGTCTCCGTGACGGTTATACGCGTATTCATATTTACAAAAATAATACAGTACTATGTTAATATGATATTTATAAAATTATTACATATAAGATATGATATTAATCTATATATCCAAATCAAATTCGACCCATTTAGATCCCTAGTTATAAATAAATGTATACACCCTTCTGCATGCGATGGGAATGGTTACTGTCGTGGTCGCGGAAGGTTCAAACTCGCCCGACGGACACGTGCAGCTGCTAGCGAGTACTCAATCTGACAACGACAAACAGCTGCATGCCGTCCCCCTCCACCCAACCAAATTCCCATGTACTGGGGAAGGGACACAAACAGTTCGAAGTAAAAACCGAGACCCGCGTCCCCCATGAATGCCACAGTTGGGATCTCAAATGATCTATATGCATACATAATTGCATGAACCCAACCAATTATTGGGGTTGGGGGGGGGGGGTACGTGGAGGGCAGCAGCCAGCTAAGTATGTATGGGTTGGATACCCCCATTGGAGAGGAGGAAGCCGGTTGCAAGCGGGGACACAGAAGATGGAGTACGTCGTCTCCGATTGGAGAGAGGCCGGCCGGGGAGGGAAGCCGGCCGGTCGAACGACGGGGAAAGATAACAAACAGAGGGTACGAGTGGACCGCACAGTACTGTAGCTGGGGAACGTCACGAGGGGACTAGCTAATAGCAGCTATAGCTAGCTAGGGAATAGTAAGTACTCTGCAGCCGGACACAAAGCCGACCCAGACGCCACACGCCAACAAACACAGTGCGTGAGGGTGGGGGTAGAGGACGGATGGCCACGCACCGACGCCGACGGGGGCATCGGCATCTCTCCTCTTTTTTCACATCTCCTCTAGAATACATGCACGCACACGGAGAGAGTGTGAGTCCTCACCCAATCAAAATTATCAGCGATTTTAATCTCACGTTAAATTCTACGTAGAGTTAATCGAGATGGAGGCTAAGCGGGAGGGTGAAGTGAAAATCTGTGAGATGCAACTCCAGGATAGAGAGGCATTAAAGAGGTTGGAAAGCCTTCTAGAGGAGGCCAACGACAACGCAACGTGGGCTTATGAGTGTGCGGGCTGAGAGTGTTGTGTTCCTTAGATTTTGATAGTTTTGATGTGTCAAATATGTGAGTCATTTGTGAGTCAGAAATTCCATTCATTCATGAGCATTCCATTCATTCACGAGATTATACATGTTATTGATGATGACATGTTTAATAACACACTGATAAACATATGTTTACAATTTCACCGATGATAATTTTTTTATATCTGAACTGGCAGGAAGTTATATTCATAGTGCTTCTTAAGTATAGTCTAACGGCTGTGTTTAACAGATCAATTGTCAAAAACGGTCGACCGAATTGGTTATATCGGTCAACCGAAGTCACCAGATGAGCCCTGCAGTTAAAGGTGACATATAGCTCAATATCGGTGACAAATGGACCCGTATCAGTGACTTATAGCACCGTATCGGTGACAAATAGGTCTGTACCTGTGTAAAATAGCTTGCTACGTTGGAACTGTTAAAATCATTAGAGCTGAGTCGATGCAATGGATCAGTGGAGTCGACGCAGGCTTGTTATAGTTCACAAGGTGAGAAACGGAGCATTGGCGACGGATTAAGGGTGAAAAATAGCTCGTTAGAGCTGACAAATGGTTATTTGCAGTGAAATATAGCTGGTTAATGTTGTCAAATGAGTCATAGCAGTAAAACGTGAAGAACGATCATGCTTGCTAGCTTGTTGAGATCTGCTATGCTTGAGTTTCTTAACTATATTCTATCAGAATTGAAGCATCATTAAGCCTTGGACGACACTGTTAAACACCATCAAGATCGAAAGAAAAAAGTTCATTCATTGTTCAAAGAGAATCTGACAGTGTAAGGTTATAGCAGAAGCAATCAAGGAGTATCGTGAAGCTTGTTCCTGCACTTGAAGAGAAGAAAATGAAGTAAGTGAAACTGATATGATAGCAGATTCACAAGAGAAATACTCCAACTCTTAAATGTGATATGAAGTCACTCAAAGGTGGCTAATGGCTTGAAATGGCTTGAGCTGAAAAAGGTTGAAAATCAAAGAAGTTGCATCAACGCAATATCTGCTATGCGTCAACGCAGTCATGTGAAGATACCAAAGGTCAGATGAGACAAGACAAAAGGAAAGTCAACTCAAGATGGTTTAAGAGTCGACTTCATAAGCTAGCAAGAAGAACTCGTCAAATGGAGATCCAATACCAAGCCACGTCAACGCAACATCTGTTGTGCGTCAACGCAGTCATAGCACTCCAGAAGCTATTGTCAGTCGAAGAAGTCTAAGTGTGACAAATACTCAATAAGGGTGTCAAATGTGCAATATGAGTAACAAATGGCCATGTAGCGGTGACAAATGGGTAAAAAGGCGACGGCTATCAAAGCAGAGACAAAAGGGTTATAGGCGACGGCTCAAGGTGGATAATGGTGACAAATAGATGCCTAAAGGTGATAAATGGCCGATAAGAGTGAATAATAGGTGGCTAAGGTTGACAAATAGGCAGTCTTATTAGAATTGCTTTATTCACACTTATGTTCAAAGGCAGATGCATCGCACACCACCCCAGGCCACGTGGCAATTTTCCAATGCACTTATTTTACATTCTTTACACATGGATCAATGAGAATTAACATTCAGATCTAATTTGTGTCTGTAAAATTCAAATCTCTGTTTGATATAAATACGTGTCTTCATCTTTCGAAGGAAGTAGCGAAGCACACTGAACGGAAAACATAGAGTGAAAAATAGAGAGAAAAGAGTGGGAAGAAATAGAGAGAAGAGACAAGAGCAGGATCAAAGTCAAGGAGGTGATCCTTCAAGCATGGCTTGATATGGAGCTTGGGGATCTGAATTCGACAGAGTATCAGAAGAGTTGAAGCTACGAGAAATCTTCTACAAATCATCTTCGCACTCATTGGGAGTTTTTCTAAACTATATCTGTAGCATTTTCATTTGTTCATTTTTTATTTTGATTAGAACCTTTGTCAAGCTGTGAGACAGCGGATTCAAGCTGTGTGGCAGTAGACTTCAAGCTGTGTGTCAGCGGATCTCAATCTAGTGAGAAGTGCTAGAATTGAGTGTACTTAAGCTATTTGTCAATGGGTGTAAGCTGTGTTTTCAGCTGATCTAAGTTGTAGTCAGCAGAAGCCTCACTCGCTTGAGTGAGGGGTGGACGTAGGTCTCTGAGTAGAGACCGAACCACCTTAAAAGTCTTGCTTCTCGTGTGTGATTGTCTGTGTTTGTTTGTCTTCTCCGCTAGTTAATCAGTTAGGATCGAATTATTAGTTCTATAACAGTAGATCTTAATTCCGCATTTTCATTTTACTGCATTAGAGCGAAAGTTGGGGTAGATCTATTCACCCTCCCCTCTAGATCTTCCATCTCACTCATCCCTACACGTGGTATCAGAGCCAAACTCTCCTGTAAGGGCTTAACATCCCGGAGAGATCTAGTGAAATGAATAATAGGGGGTACATAGCTAAGGGACATTCTGTAAATAAGCCTCCATTCTTCAATGGAACTGACTATGCTTATTGGAAAAACCGAATGCAGGTGTTCTTGCAAGCTCAAGATCATGAGATCTAGAAGGTAGTCAATCAAGGTCCCTTTCAGCTTCCTGAAGACGAAGATAATTGGACTAGAGAGTATATCAGGAGATCTAATCTCAATTGGAGTACAATGAACACTATGCAATGTGCTCTACATCCTACTGAGTTCTCTAGGATCTCATATTGCTCCTCGGCTAAGGAGATGTGGGATCGACTACAGGTAATCTATGAGGGGAACATTGGAGGTAAGAGGAAACTAGAGCTAATATGTTGATATCTGAATACGATGCTTTTAAAATGAAATCTGATGAAAGCATTTCAGAGATGTATGCTAGGTTGACTCAGCTCACTAATAGTCTAAAGACTTTAGGCAAAGTCTATAGTGAATATGAGCTAGTCAGGGGCCACAGTGGTAGAGGAATCCAGGAATCTAGCCACCACTAAAGTTGATGAGCTTATTGGTTCTCTGATGACATATGAGTTGAACTTGAAGAGAATTTAAGACCCTGAGAAGAAGAAGAAACCCCTGGCTCTAAAAGTTAATTCAAGCTGCAAGGATTCATCCAGTGAAAGTGAGTCATCTAGCTCAGAGGGAGACTCAGGTGAGTTTTCCATGTTGACAAAAAGGTTTAAGAAATTTTTGAAAAAGGAAGGTAAGAACTTTAGAAAGAAATACTCTACTGGTAAGAGAAAGATTAAATTCGACAATGTGAAAAAATCTGACAAAGTTGTTTGTTACAATTGCAGGAAGTCATGACATGTAAAAGTTGGAATGTCCAGAATTTTAGAAAATGAAGCAACCCAGGTGGAAAGGTAAAAAGTCTAAAGCCATAGTCAGCACCTAGAGTGATGAAGAAGATGAAAGAAGTTCATCAAAAGAAGATAGTGATGATAAGTTGTGCATGTTGACCAGAAAAGAAGAAAAAGAAAGAGAAGAAGAAGAGGTAACTTCTCCATTTGAAATTTATTCCAATAGTGACTGGGAAGATGCTTATGCTAAAATTTTAGATGAATATGATGATGTACGTAGAGAAAACATACATTTAAAGAAAAAGATAAATTCATTTGTTCATGATAACTCTTTGAATGAAAAGATTGCTTGCTTAGAAGGTGAAAATTCTGAATTGAAAAAATCTTTGGTTGAAACTGAAAAGTATAAGGATGTAATCAATGAAATAAAATGTGAAAATCAAAATGTGAAGAATGTCATTGATGAATTGAAGATAAGGATGCAAAAATTTGAGGAGGAAACCAAAATTACTTTTGAAAAATATGAAGCAATCAAAAGTGTAAATGAGGAGTTAAAAAGAACTTTAAAAAAAATACAGAAAGAAATCAATGATAAACAACATTCCCTAGAATCAATGACATAATAAGGCAGAGAAAATCTGAATGTAATTCTAAAGACAAAAATAAATTTTAGAAAAGAATGTTTGGGTTTCAATCTTACCAACAAAAATGCATTTGATGTTAAAACCATCACATTTGTTTCAGAAAAAGGAAAAGAAAAGGTAGGACAAACCAAAAACCAAGGCAAGAATATTCGTGAGAAATCTTATAAGAACACACAGTCAGGCAGGAATAATTTCCATGGTAAGTCTATGCACACTCCATCTAGAAAAAGTCAACAGGGTCCTAGTGACATTTCTACAAAGTGGAAAAGAAACCCATGGGTTGGTCAAAGCAGGAAAACATATGATATGCATACCCACTTTCAGACACCATTCCATAAGAATTACTCATGGGGAAATAAGTCAATGCATACCTCTTTTCAAACACCATTTATCAAAGTCATTCAGGGGGAAATCGACATGTGAACCAAAATAGGTCTAGACAGCCAACTTATGCACCACATTATTACCAAAGTTTTCAAAGGGCTAGTTAGCCTAGTCACCCTAGGTGGTTCCACAATTTTGATGTTAAATAGAATAACAAACAAAACAGAACTCAAAACATGTAACAACAAATTTGCTTCAAAATCTCAAGAGACTAAGGCTCAAACAAAATTGAACCATATGAATAAAAAGGTCTCAACTTCTGTGAGATCAATATGGATTCCTAAGTGTTTGATTGCTTTGCTAAATGACATGAATGGTCAGGTGGGACCCAAGCATTTTTAGGTTCCAAAATCTTCTGCTTGATTATCTGTGCAGGAATGCCTTGCAGCCACCCATAACAAATGGTATCTTTATGGTGGCTGTTCAAGGCACATGACTGGTGATAAAGATAAATTATGTTTGATGACTGAAAAGGAAGGAGGTCATGTAACTTTTGGAGAAAATACAAAAGGTAAAATTGTTGGATCAGGTAAGGTAGGCAAAACTCTGACTTGTTGCATTGATGATGTTCTGCTAGTAGAAGGTCTAGCATATAATCTACTTAGCATAAGTCAATTATGTGATAGAGGTCACAAAGTTACTTTTGACTCTCATGCATGCACCATATTTGAATCAAATTCTGAAACTATTAAATTCATTGGAAAGAGAGTTAACAGCATCTACATGATAGATTTAGATGATGATGCACACAATAACTTGTGTCTAACTGCAAACAAAGAAGAATTGGCATGGGTGTGGCATCGTAGGTTAGGTCATGCTAGCTACCATGTACTTCATAAACTAATCAAATTTGATATGATAAAAGGATTGCCTGATGTTTCTTTTAAAAAGAATAATAAAATTTGTGAGGTCTGTACCCAAGGAAAACAAACC
This sequence comes from Amorphophallus konjac, assembly GCA_022559845.1. NCBI lineage: Eukaryota > Viridiplantae > Streptophyta > Magnoliopsida > Alismatales > Araceae > Amorphophallus > Amorphophallus konjac. The sequence goes on along the minus strand of JAHNEJ010002830.1, from coordinate 144,438 downwards.
AGAAAGTAATTTAAAATCAGAACTGAAAACTTATCTTCAAAACCATTTGAGTTTATTCATATGGATTTGTTTGGACTTACATGGTCAGCTAGCTTGAATGGTAGAAGATATGGATATGTACTTGTAGATGACTTTTCTAGATTCACATGGGTATTTTTCTTATCTCACAAAATAATGCATTTTATGAATTTCAGGCATTCTTTAAAAAAGTAAAATATGATGGTAAGTTTTTAATCTCCAACATTTTATCTAATCATGGTGGTGAGTTCGAGAACTCAGAGTTTGATGATTTCTACAGGAAACATGGAATAAATCACAAATATTCATCACCAAGAACTCCAGAATAAAATGGAATAGTAGAAAGAAGGAACCTAACATTGGTGGAGATGGCTCGTACAATGATTGTGGAGAGTAATTTACCTAGAAGGTTTTGGGCTGAAGCTGTAAACACCTTATGCTACATCATAAATAGAGCTATGGTAAGACCTTCTAGTAAAAAGACTCTATACGAAATGATGAAAGGTAAGAAACCTTCACTTCCACATTTTAAGGTCTTTAGAACCAAATGTTTCATTCATATTAATGATAAAAGAGACTTTGATAAATTTGAGGCTAAAAGCGAACCTGGAATTTTTATTGGATATTCTAAAACTTCACGAGCCTATAGAGTATTTAATTTGAAAAATGAATGTGTTGAAGAATCTCCACATATTACATTTAATGAATCATCTGATAAGTCTGAAAATAATTTTTTGCAGGAACAAAGATGAAGGAGAATTTTTGGAAAATAAAGAAGAGTAAGGAACTCAGAGTGCAAATACAAGGACCGAAGGGGAGGCTGAAGGGTCAAGTACTCAAGGGGAGATTTCTCAAACTTCAGAAGGGAGATTCATGACTCAAGCTAAATATCTCAAGGATCTATTGAAGAAATACAAAATGGAGAATGTCAAGGCAATTGCTGCTCCAATGGGTACAACATCAAGTCTAGATGTTGACCAGGAAGGTAAAATGGTAGACACTAAAGTTTTTCGAGGTATGATCAGATCCTTACTATATCTTACTGCCTCTCGTCCTGATATACAATTTAGTGTCTATCTTTGTGCTAGATTTCAGTCTAGTCCTAGAGAATCTCATATGAGTGCTGTAAAGAGAATATTCAGATATCTAGCTGGTACCCATGATCTAGGATTGTGGTACCCTGCATAGTGTGAGTTAAATCTGGTAGCTTACACTGATGCAGACTATGTTGGATGTAAATTAGATAGAAAAAGTACTAGTGGGTATTGTCAATATTTGGGAGGTAGTCTAGTGTCTTGGGCATCTAAGAAGCAGCACACTATTACTCTTTCAACTGCTGAAGCAGAATATGTTGCAGCAGGGAGCTGTGCAGCCCAAGTTCTCTGGATAAAACATCAACTTCATGATTATCATGTAAATCTTGGATGTATCCCTATATTGTGCGATAACACTAGTGCTATCTTTTTAACAAAGAACCCCATCCAGAACTCTAGGACTAAGCACATCGAAATAAGGCATCATTTCCTGAGAGATGAAGTAAATAAAAAAGAAATAGAGCTGCACTTTGTTGAATCTGAAAATCAAATTGCAGACATTTTTACCAAACCCTTAAATAATGATAGATTTTCTACTTTGAGAAGGAAACTTGGTATGTGTAGACATCATGATTCTGTTCTGAATTGATAAATAAATTATCTTTGACAGTGTGCTGATTGAATGTGATATCTTTGCTTGAATTATGACTAGTCTCGATTGTAAAAAATCACATGGTTATGTCATTAATGTCTGACTGAGGAGGTTGCATTTTAGTTAAAATTGCATTGCATTGCATATCACATTATGACCCTATGGTATATAAAATGGTATGCTAGGAGAAAGGCATATTATTTCTGTCTGGAAACCCATACTATGCGTGAGGAGGTCTCAAGACCTACGTTCTCCGCCTAGTACCATGGGTCAGATCTGCATTCATAGTATTGCATTTCCATGTTAGACAGATCATATCACTCCCTTGCATGTCTTCATACAATACACTCAGATAGGGGGAGTGTGTCTCATTTTTCATTGACATTTATCATCCATGCATAAGTTGCATTTAGTAAGGGGGAGTTTGTTCCTGTCTGGATTTCATTTGTTTCAACTGAGAATAACTCAAGTCGACTTAAATCCTTCTGAAGTTGACTTCATCTTGGTAACTACAAATTTCAACTCATTCTTGATTCTTTGATCATTGAAATTGCTTTAATCTTTTATACAACAATTCTCATGCTTGAACATTCCTAAAATTTCTTTTATTGCTGAATCTTGATGAAACTTTTTGAACATCATTGTATATGGAATGATTACAATTTGCTCATCAATTCATTAATCTAAGCCATTAGATTGAGGAATCTTCTTTTTTAAGGTGCTACGAGAACCCATGAATAAATATGGTGGTTTAAGCCTAATATTTTGAAGAGTTTAAAAATTGAATTCAATGAAAAAGATTGTATTAAGTTCTTAATATGTCTCAACCAACTCCCATATGTTATGTCCTAAGAAATTTCCTAAAATCTAAAAATTCAAATTTTACGGCAATCTTGGTTGAGAAACTTGAATCATGTATTGTTCTTAAACATAACACAATCTGAAATATGCCAAAGGGCATCACTTGATCAAAAGTATGAATCATAGTTCAAAAGGCAGAGCAATGGCTAGGAATGCACTGAGAAATTAAGCCCTTCATCAAAGAAATGAAGTGGACTTAGTCATGAAGAGCCCTTACTATCTCTGTTCAGAATGAAATTGGATGGTAAGTCTCACTGAGTAACTAGGGATGCTGGCGTCTAATCAACGTGCATCCTTATGTAAAAAGGTGTGGACTTCACTTGAAAGTTCTTTAAAAGTATGAACCAAAAGAAAAATTCTGAAAATATGACCAAAAGGTCTGAAATAAGGCTGTAAACATGAGGTAAACATCAGAATTGAAATATGTTTATTCTCAATACAAGTTCTTAGTAACTCCAAAGGGCGTCATTGAGTTTAAATGAGTAGGATTAAAGGAGATTAAACAAGACTGCAATATATACATTGGTTTATTTCTATTAAGGATGTTTGCAAAATGCTTCAAAGAGTTTGAATTGTTAAACTCTAGATTTATTGTCCTTAAACCATGCAGTCAATCAAGAGATTCTCCATAAGATGTCTTATAATTGAAGAATTTGAAAATAGAAAGCTCAATTAATGAATGCTGGTTCAGATTGTAATTCTTCTGATCATTTGTGTAATCTGTTCTTCTTGATACAATTTTCATTCTTATCAGCTTGGTTAATTGCTCATTCTCATCTTATTCTGAATGCTTCACAAGCTATGATCTTCATAATCTTGATCATTTTGACCATATTGTCAATGCTATCACTCTCCTTTAGTTTTGCTGATGTCAAAGGGGGAGAGAGAATTGAGTCATGAATAATGGTTTGATTTTGATTAAGTCAAAGCCTTGCTTCTCGTGTGTGATTGTCTATGTTTGTTTGTCTTTTCCGCTAGTTAATCAGTTAGGATCCAATTATTAGTTCGATAGCAGTAGATCTTAATTCCACATTTTTTATTTTACTACATTAGAGTGAAAGTTGGGGTAGATCTATTCACCCCCCCCCCCCCTTTAGATCTTCCATCTCACTCATCCCTACAGGGAGATCATCTCCGAATATAAGAAGTTGGAGGAGTTTCGTCAAGATATGGTGATGGCTTCCAGACGCGTCTGTAGAACTATGTGGATGCTATTGTTGGGCAGGGTCCAAGAGAAATATCTTGAGGTTTGGTCCATGGATTTCCCATAACCCCCGCTTGTAAAAGAGATTAGGTCCCCCTATGTGTGCCTGGGGGCTCATTGTACAAAGATTTCCTCTCTTTTCAATGCAATAGGCTTTTATTTGACCAGTAAACTGATGACCTGTCGCTTGGATGCCACTTGTAGGATGTTTAACTTGGTTAAGACTGAAGGACATGCGCTTACCCTGCTGAGACACAGGGAGCGAGAGTGTTGCTCACATAGGGCTGAGGTTTAGGAAACTCTACCCGGGTGAGACCGAAGGCTTAGAGAACTCTACCAGTTAAGACCAGGGAGGAAAGTTGAATGCTCTCTAAGGTCGGCCGTGAGGTTTAAAGAATTCTTCCTAATTAAGATCGAGGAGGAAAGTTGAATACTTTATCTCAAGGTCGGCCTTGAGACGTAAAGAATTCTATCTGGTTAAAATCGGAGAGGAAACTAAATGCTCTCAAGGTCGTCCTTGAGGCTTAAGAAATGCTACTCGATTAAGACTAGGGAGGAAAGTTGAATGCGCTCAGAGTTGGCACTGAAGTTTAGAAAACTCTACTGAGTTAAGACCAAGGAAGAAAGTTGAATGCTCTCAGGGTCGGCCCTGAGGCTTAAGAAACTCTATGCGCTCAGGGCCGGCCCTGAGGCTTAAGGAACTCTACACAATTAAGACTGAGGAGGAAATTGAATGCCCTTTAGGGTTGGCCTTGATGCTTGGAGAATTCTAGTTGGTTAAGACCGGGGAGGAATTTTAATGTACTTCAGGGGTGGGCCCTGAGGCTTGGAGAATTCTACCTTGTTAAAATCAGGGATGGTCATTCTCTAATTATTCATTTAACACGGTTATTTCTACAAATTTTGTAAAAAAAATACCAAATATATATGTTTTGTTCTTATAGATGTATATATTATCCCCACAACGCTTACTGTTACATATGTTAGACTCGTATTTATGCATCGAGACCGAGCTACCTTCAAGCTTTTTTGAGAGGAAGGCTATAACATGACTCCTAATGAGCCTCATCTATATATAGGAGTTGTGTGTTGAGCAACAAACTATGCCATGGCGTTTCCCTTGCATGGGACCTGATCCTCTAAAGAAGAAGGGGTTGAACACGCTAGTGGGCATGGCCCTTCATTGAGCTTGTGCCAATTGGGGACAAGCTTTCCTCCGAAAGATGAGAAAATATCTTTATCTCATCTCGTTCGGGGGGCTCCTTCTCCTTGACTGGTCTTCGGGAGGTCTTGGCCTTGAGGACGATGGCTTGGCGGCTCGTAGTCACCGCGTCGTAGGGTTGGATAGTGGCTTGCCGATCGCCACTCCCTAACGTGGTGCAGGGTGGTGCAATCTCCTCGCTCGGCCATCCTTAGGAAGCCTTGGACGGCTCGAGAGGAGGGCTATCTATGATAGGGCGTGGCTTGACATCCTTAAGTCAGCATATGTATGAGACTAAGGTGGAAGGACTCTCAAGGGATGGAGGTGGCTTAGGCTTATATGGGTGGCCTGGTGAGGGCAGAAGGAGATTGCCATGGTTCTAGCAGTGTGACTTAATTTCTCTTCTTCTCATAGGAGACCTTTAACTCAGTGGCCTAGCCTTTCTTGTACTACCTTCGCATACTTGGGTGAGATTGTGAAGACCCCTAACCATGAGTGCTTGGAAGCGATAAGGATGAAAAATTGAAAAGACCTCTGGGGGCGACGTAGCAGCCAGGGCAGTTTGCATAAGGTGCAAGGAATGCCACCAGGTTGGAGCATATTGCAATCTCCAATACGGCAGTTATCCGCTGACACTGGCAAAGAATGATAGCGCTTTGAATTTTATAAACCTAGTGGGAACGCCAGATTTGACGGAATGTTGGCCACTTGACCAAGTACCAGAGAAGCACACACATCATTGGTCCCTCATCCCTTGGTGTGATATGCGGGTATCAGACCAAGGGCGATGGTTCAGACCGCCAATTCTAGTTTTCGATGGTTTGCCCCTTGCAACGCTTCATTCTCTGTGAGGAGGGCCCGCTTTTATGTGAACAACTTTTAAGCAAGGCTACTTCTGGCTCTTGGTCCATCCCGTCCATGCTACAGCAATGGAGGTTAGCTTGAAGTAGGTTCTCGGTGCTTTAATGGAGGATGTTCGACAGGCAGAGGTGGCTCCAATGCAGAAGAGGCCACGTCATCAAGCGATAAGAGGGGGCTAGGCCCGTTGGGATAGACCTTGGCCAGAATCCAAGGAGCATAATGCCTTGAGCCTGCCGGCAATGGAGAGGAGGGGAAGACCTATCCCTGCTCTCCTGGAGTGCCCGTCTAGGGTCCCTGTGCATTAATGGGAGGCGGCTACCCATGTGGCGGGCGAGTCTGGGGCTGGCATGGACCGAAGGATAGGCTCTGGTGGCTCGTTAGTTAGATACTTTCCCAGAACGAGATAGAGCATGCTCCAGAATAGTCAATGCCTAGGTTATCTGACATAGTATGGTGCGGCAATTGCTTGAGGTGACTACGAGGGCCCTTATTTTCTATGACCATTGCAGCTAGGCGGTGGCGAAAAATAAGTGGTCATTTGGGGAGTCTGCGGTAGCCTTAGAGGCTAGCATGAGACAAGTCAATGGAAGCGCCAGGAGGGAGATGGAGGCTAGGCAGGAGGGTAAGGTGCCTAAGGCTGACTTGGCTAAAATCTGCGAGATGCAACTCTAGGATCGAGAGGAATTAAAGAGGTTGGAGAGTGTTCTAGAGGAGGCCAACGAGAATGCGGCGCGGGCTTATGAGTGAGCGGGCTGGGAGATCATCTCTGAGTACAAGAAGTTGGAGGAGTTCCATCAAGATATGGTGTAAACTTCCAGACACGTCTGTAGAACTATGTGGACGCTATTGCTGGGTAGGGTCCAAGAGAAATATCCTGAGATTTGGTCTATGGATTTCCCATAACCCTCTCTTGTAAAAGGGGTTAGATCCCCCTGTGTGTGCCTAGGGACTCATTGTACAAAGATTTCTTCTCTTTTCAATGCAATAGGCTTTTATTTGACTAGTAAACCGATGACCTGTAGCTTGATGCCACTTGTAGGATGTTTAACTTGGTTAAGACCGAAGGACATGTGCTTACCCTGCTAAGACACGCGGAGCGAGAGTGCCGCTCACATAGGACTGAGGTTTAGGAAACTCTACCCGGCTGAGACCGGAGACTTAGAGAACTCTACCAGTTAAGACCGGGGAGGAAAGTTGAATGCTCTCAAGGTCGGACGTGAGGTTTAAAGAATTCTTCCTATTTAAGACCGAGGAGAAAAGTTGAATGCTTTATCTCAAGGTCGGCCTTGAGGCGTAACGAATTCTATATGGTTACAATCGGGGAGGAAACTAAATGCTCTCAAGGTCGGCCCTGAGGCTTAGGAAATGCTATCCGGTTAAGACTAGGGAGGAAAGTTGAATGCGCTTAGAGTTGGCCCTAAAGTTTAGAAAACTCTACCGAGTTAAGACCAAGGAAGAAAGTTGAATGCTCTCAGGGTCGGCCCTGAGGCTTAAGGAACTTTATGCGCTTAGGGCCAGCCCTGAGGCTTAAAGAGCTCTACCCAGTTAAGATCGAGGAGGAAATTGAATGCCCTTTAGGGTTGGTCTTGATGCTTGGGGAATTCTAACTGGTTAAGATGAGGAAGGAAATTTAATGTACTTTAAGGGTGGCCCTAAGGCTTGGAGAATTCTACCTTGTTAAAATCAAGGAGGAGAGTGAATGTGCATAGGGTAGGTCTTGAGACTTAGAGCAAATGCACTTCACGATTGGCCCTGAGGCTCAAAGAACTCTACCCAATTAAGACCGGGCAAGAAAATTGAATGCTCTCATGGTCAGTCATGAGACTTAGAGAACTCTACCCAAGTAAGACCAGGGAGAAGAGTGAATGCGCTCAAGGTCGATCTTGAGGCTTAGAGCTAATGCACTTCAGGGTTGGCCCTGGAGCTTAGAGAACTCTACCAAGTTAAAGATCGGAAGGAAATTAAATGCTCTCAGGGTCAACCCTGAGGCTTAGAAAACTCTACCTGGTTAAGACCAGAGAGGAAAATTGAATGCACTCAAGTCGGCCCTGAGGCTAAGAAAACTCCATCCAGTTAAGACCCGGGGGTAAATTGAATCTATTTCAGGGTTGGCCTTGAGGCTTGGAGAATTCTACCTGGTTAAAACCAGGGAGGAAAATTAAATGCAGTGAGGGTTGTCCCTGAGGCTTAGAACTCCACCCGGTTAAGGCCTAAAGAAAATTGAATGCTCAGTTGAAACCGAGGCCTACCCTGTTAAGGCCGAGGAAAGAAGTGATATCAAGTTTTAAGGGCATAGCGACTTACTTGTTAGTCACCTACATGTGCGGGTTGGTACGCTACCGCATTGGTTTTGTGATAGACTTCAGTGATGTTGGGGCTGTTGCGCTACTGCTCTACTTGTTGTCCTGGTCTTCGAGGGGAGTATCTGTTAGGTCTGGGGCAAGATTGCCTACTTTGCAATGGGCTTGGTGCTCTAGCGATGGAGAAGCTAGGGCTATGGCACTCTAGTGGAGAAGAAGCTAGGGCTACGACACTCTAGCAAAGAAGGAGCTAGAGCTATGGCACGCTAGGGGTGGATTAGATGACACAACCACTAGGGCTTGTTGCGCAACGGGTTGCCATTCCATTGGCTTAGCTCGTCTAGTGGCAAGAGTTTTGATAAACACTCTATTTCATTATTCATTTATAGGGTACAAGAGAAGGGAAAGTATCACCCTCGTGCCACTTGTAGAGGTTTAGATATAAGCTTCTTAGCTCAAGGTTTTGTTATCAAGTGCCACCTCTAGTACCCGACTTCCTCTTGGTGATGTCATAAATAGGGGTTTTATTGACACAGTGTTCCTCTCCACCATGAAGGTGATGGGGGTTTTCACAAGGATGGACGCACTTGGCATCCCTAAGTGTTGCTCGCTGATGCTTGTTGCCCCAGAGTGTTACAGATGTTACACTCATATTTATACATTGGGACCAAGCTACAAAACTTTTTTGAGAGGAAGGGTATAACATGACCCCTGGTGAGACTCGTCTATAGTAGTTGTGTGTTGAGCAACGAACTGCGCTATGACGTTCCCCTACATGGGACCTAACTCTATCAAGGAGCAAGAGTTGAAGACACCATTGAGTATGATCCTAGATCGAGCTTATGCTAGCTTGGGACGAGCTTTCCGCCGAAAGATGAGAAAATATCATCATCTTGTCTCGTTCGGGAGGCTTCTTCTCATTGGTCGATCTTCGAGAAGACTCAGTCTTGAGGACGATGGCTTGGCACCTCTCGATCACCGCATCGCAGGACTAGATAGTGGCCCCCAATTGCCACACCCCAGCGTGGTGCATGGTGATGCAACCTCCTCACTCGACCATCCTCAGGAAGGCTCGGCTGGCTCGTGAGAAAAGCTATCTATGATGGGGCGTGGCTTGACATTCACCTCCTGCGGTCTTGGGTTAGTTGTGTAGTTGCTTCCAAGTAAGGTCACGAGAAATCCTTATCGGGCTTCCCAACTTGGCAGTCCATCTTGTGAGGACTCTTGAGAAAGCCTTGCCGAACTTTAACTTACAACACTTACTCATTTTTATGTTATATATTTCATTCTTATAAAAGAAGTCTCATATTTATTTTCGCACTAGAATCAATCAAATATAATGTTTTTTCACACTAGAATCAATCAAATATAATGATCGCAAACAATGTTTGCACACGCTGACAAATGACATGGCCCACTACAATACCATTACTCTTTTGGGTTAGAGTTGGGTTTGGGAGAGGAACCTTAACCGCAACGTTCACCCAAAGTAACGGGAGGGGAATTTCAATAAATAAGACAAACAGTCCATCGGACAATTTTTAGGATGTTTGGGAGCAATTTTTTCTCTAAAGCTATTTCTCCCTCAAAAATTCATTGGTTTCAAATTGTCTTGATTTTTAAAAGTGATGTTAATGACTTATTATCTGTTTTGCAATAGCAACGTAACTTTTAAGAATTTCAAATTACTGCCTTAAAATTTTCAAATTTTGCATCGCAATAGAAACGTTCCTGGGATGCTTGCAAATTATAAAAATAATAAAATCATGAACATCTTCCTTTGAGATCAAGAAACTGGATTCACTGTCACGAGCACCCTCATACAATGGCACAAATTTGCACATACTCAGAAAACATGGAGAAGGATAACCATGGCATCCCTGTTTCTCTAAGGAAGATATTGGCAGTGATATGATTTCAAGAAAGATTTTCACATGAATAAATAAAATATTATTTATCAAGATTATTCAGGTTAAGAATCCCAAGGCATCAAAAAAAGAAATTATCCTACGGCCTTAATAGAGATCATCAAGGATTCATCTTCTGTTAAGCCCTACAAGGATTCACCTTCAGGTAATGATGACACTCCCTGCTTGAGTTCAGAGAATGATGTTACTGTCGTGAAGTTCCCTTCATGCACTTCATTTCTTTGCCAGAACGAGAAAAAGATAAACAGATACCGACACAATATGGTGAAAGAACGAAAGTAACGGGCTATTTCATGGTTGTTCGTCATCGACGTCATCATAAAGCCTCCACCATTCACCAAGAGGGTCAGCTTTCAAACTATGAAGGCAGCAGAAAATAGGATTGGAAAAGTGAGCTTTAGGATTCATGAATTATAAGGAAGTCGGTATCTATCACTTTCAAAATTGAATGCCAAGTGAATGCCCGCAAACTTTTCATTTTCAACCGCAGGAAATGTCAAGAAAAAAGGAAAATTTATAAGACCTGCAAAATGTAAATGTGACATATCCAATGAACTAGAACAAAATCGGCTTATGTCGCAGAGACAGCATGAAGTCAACATCATGCTCCATGGCCAAACCCCAGAGAACATCACCAAGGAAAAACTCCCATCCGCATAGTGTTACCTTTTTCCAAATTTCCACCAACTACCATAAGAGCTATAGTGCATGATAGAAGGTAGACTAAAGGAATAAACAATCATTAGCACTGTCATCATCGTCATCGCCACGAGTCCTCATCCCATCCAAGGTAAGCAGGAGAGTAGAGACTCAGAAAAAGAAAGAACAAGGGCATCAAGAACTGCGATTAAAAAAGTACCTTTTTATGTTGCTATCTTTGTGAATTTTGCAATAAACAGCCCGCTGGTTTGAGATGTCAAAGGATCAAAGCGTAAGGTTTTAGGGATCCTTCCACTCCTGCATGGCCAGCTCTTGGCAGCATCAACATCTTGTAGATCTATGAGAACAAAATGGCAATTCTTAGGCAAGAACTTAAAGCTAAACCTAAAGTGCAAAGTGTGTCATGTATAATGGAGTATATTGCATCCCTTTTCTAAAGATCCATCAAAGGAATATTGCAAAGAAGAAGTGACATATCTGTGAGGGGATGTGTAAATGAACTGAGGCAAGGCAGGTCAGGTTTCCATATGTTCTAACGTGGTTCGTCGACACAGCAAATCAAGCTTTGGTTCGTCAACACATTAAGCCAAGGTTTTATGCGCTTCAAGTATTTTGTATATCAAATAACCCAAGCTCTTCTCTACTCGAGCTCAGCTCATTCAATATTCGAATCAAATTCAATCTCTTTGAACATCAAATGTGACCAGTTAGTTTGCGGCTTTGAAGTTGCTTCAAGCTGCGAATCAAAGAGTGTATATATACCTGTATCTATACGTGCATACATAGCTACTTATCTCCATGCATTAAACAAATTGTTAAAGGGTATTTGTATGAATCTAATAGCTACTTATCTCCATGCATTAAGCAAATTGTTAAAGGGGATTTATATGAATCTAATTGAGCCACTATACAAGCATAATTGAGTCTATTGAGCCAGTTCATGAACATAAACGAGTAGGACATATCTAAATCAAGTTTGGCTCAATTACTAATCGAGCCTAAGTTTATGTTCAAGCTCTGTTTATTTACTTATGGCCTATTTGTTTTGATATAAAATGCTGTAAAACAACATAAAATACTGTATTTGTGTGAACGAACGAAATACAATATTTTACAGTGTTTTGCAGTACCCTATATCTTATATCAAACCAAATGACCTCCCAGTTGAAAAAGCTGAACTGAGCTTTATTATGTCTGACCATAAGGCATACATAGTGCATACTAGTTTGCTTACATCCCTATCCATGAGGATAATATGATTCAAACATTCACATGATCAAACTCAGAGGTGGGCAATTTCAAGAGTAATTTTAGTAATCTACATCAATGGCATGAATACAGTGGTCCTATTGAATGAACAATGGTTGGAGTCAGAGAAAGCATGAAATTAACTGTCGATTGGATTGACTTTATATTCCAATAGGCATTTTACACAAACTTCAGTCCCAGATGAGCATTTGCCCTATGCATTGCCCAGGAACGACATTGTAAATGAACGTACAACAATCCTGTAGTTATGGACAATTGTCAGAGGGGTTGGTTGATTTGAAGATTAAGCAAACAATTGGATCTGGGCTCTATGCATGACCTGAAGAACTCTGGCAGCGTGAGATCCACAATACTGATCCAAGTAGATGACAGAATACATGTTTCCTACAGCCATCAGCAAATTTTAGTAGTTGTGTTCAATGTGAATTAAAACATCTCGTGTTAAAACTTCTGGATTTTCCTTTATCAATTATCTCCACCACAGTGAATTCCATTGTACCCGACAGTCCCAGCTTGTGAATTCAAATTTGGATACAAGCCCAAGCCAACTCAAACTTTCAGTTTAAAATTTAAACTTTGGAATGACTAACGGCTAGAACCTTAAATACAATGCAGAAAAGATAAAATAAATACTGATCACTAAAATTAGGAAACATACCAGCAGATGGATTTCGTGAGAGGAATCGCTCCACTACATCCTCATTTTGTGCAACTGTTAAGCTGTTTACAGGAGCAAACTTGTAAGGATTTACAGTGAAGGCTGAACACTTCAGAATTCATGAAATATTCATAAGCAAACTTCCATGCCCATGAAACAAAGTCCACTGGCAAGGCAAGAAAAATGCTCAATGATTCATCTCTAAAGGAAGGTGGGTACTCAGCTTCAGAAAGACACATCTAAGTGGGAACAGGCTCAGAAGAGGATTTAGTAGGTCGATATGGCACTGCATAAGTATGTTCTGCCTACCACTTGCCTGCAAGTGCTGTAGACCAATGAGCCACCAACTTTTAACAATCTGAAACCATTAGTCAGAAGCTTCAACTGCAATCAACAAACAGAAAGTCAGAATAATGTGATCATATGTTTTTAGTTACCAGAGAAACTCGATCCCTATGCATACATTAACAATCTCTCTAATACTAATTGAGCCACTACAATCAAACTCAAAGTGGCAAAATTTAAGTTTAGAGATTTTTAAAAAAAACCTATAATCTTGGTTAATTACGAAAATAACCCCCGTAATCCATCTATTACCTCCAAAGCCCCCACAATCTGCTAAAATTCATAAAAACACCCATATAATCAACTAACATTTAAAAAAGAAGGAATATTATGGAGAATGTCCCTTCCCCTCACTGTTTATTTTTTCTTCTCATAAATACCTCTCTCTCTCTCTCTCTCTCTCTCTCTCTCTCTCTCTCTCTCTGTGTCCCCCCCCCCCCGGGGTGGGGGTGCCGGCACCAGAGGACTCTCTCAGCCATGGTTTGCTGACCCACATCAGCTGTGCCAGACTGTACTAGAAGAAACCCGGGACGCCGGGTCGTCAATCCAGTACGATTGTAGGGAGGTCATAGCTCCGGGGGCTGCCGTCAGGGAAGAACCAGTGGACATGGAGCTCCTGTCCAAAACAGAGCGAAAGACAAGGCCTGCAGCCCCCAGCGATAAGAACAGCGGTGCCGAGGACGAACGACGACAGGTGGAGGTCGCAGGCACCGCAGCCCCAGATGAGGGCCACTCTACCAGCGATGGGCGGCGACGCAAGCATCACTGCTGCCATGGCCATGTTCCTCTCAGTCGCTCACCCTTGGAGAAACAGTAGTGGGGAGGGAGGAGGGCGGATACTATTCATGCGATTGAGGATTCTCAGATGAATAGATCCTCACTTTTACTCTTCCTCCGCGAATTAATCACAAAAAAGCAAGAGCGAGTTGGTGGCAGCATGACCCTGCCATACCGCACCACCAGTGAACTGGGTCGCCCTGAACCAGTGGTATGGTGAACCATGCTCTCGGCTGCTCAGAAGAACAGACAATGACATCAAGAACTACTGGAACATGATGCTGAAGAAGACGCTCCTGGGCAAGCCCCAGAAGGACCCACCACAAGGGCAATAAGCTGCAGGGAGTTCTAAGCAGGAAGCCAGGAGAGCAGAGGTTAGTGGAGGCTTGCCAGCGCCGGCTGCCTGGAGACGAGCCAGGCACTGTCCTCACTACAGTCGCTGGCACCCATCTACCATAACCAGCATCAGTATCGAGCCACTGTTGATGACCATGCATCGATCGATCGCGGAGCTGCTCTTCAAGCTTGGTGAGATTTTCTCCAACTATATATGAGAGGAAAAACGTTCAGAACTCGCTTGGTTTTCCTGCACCATCACAGCTTCTAGACATGAATTCCTTGAATCTGACTGTGTTGACCTCCTCCTGTACCAATCCCTTCACCGAGACCGCTTCTCCATTAATGAGTACAGCACATACATTGCAAGCTACCACAGCGGCTTCGGGACCAAGCTGAATGAGATGTTCTACTGCAACCACATGAAACTGGCAGCCGAAGGGCAGGGTGGACTCTTTAGAGGAAAAAACATGGCAACTAGAGAGAGAGAGAGAGAGAGAGAGAGAGAAAGAGGGGGGGAGCGCCGAAGGGCGGAACCTCCTCTGGTGCCAGCAGCCCCACCCAGGGGGTGGAGTGCACACACACACATACACACACAGGCCAAGGACTTCTGGTCCTTTTCTTCTTTAACCCTGGTCTTAACTAGGGTTGGGTTAAGATCAATTGATGTCTCCTGCTCATAACTAACGACAAGGGCTTTTTCATGCAATGGTATAGATTGTGGTGGCTTTGTTGGGGGGAGGATAGATAGGCTTTTATAATGATGAAAGATTATAGGGGGGTTTTCCCCAAACAACTTTTCTTCCTTTGGCGGCTGTTTGTTCAAATGACCTCAATATGATCGTCTCGTGTGACTAAAAATGCACATTCTGGCACTTTTATCTTTGTGCAGAATAGAGCACTGCAAGTAGTGCCCATAGTCAAACAAAGTGGGGGTATAGGCAAGTATTATAATCCCCTGACAGACCAAAAGCCCAATCTATAACTTATATATTAGAAGCCACAGTTGAATTCTTTCGCCCAGTTCAAATTGCCCTTTTTTTTCAATCGTTTGGTTCAAACCATGGACGGAAGAATCAGATCAGATCAGCCAATCCGATTGGTTTCAACCCCAACCTACCCGAGTCTGATCCACCCGGGCCCAAGTTTTAACCGGGATTGGCCTGATCGGCCAGATCATACTAGGATCGGCCGTGGATCACGTTGGATCTGCTGATCCCTAGGCCAGTCCCACCCCATAACATTAAAAAAAATGAAAAGAAGAAGAAGAACTGAAAATGAAGAGGAGGAAAAACCAGAAGAAAAAAATACTTATTTGCCACTGTCGCAGTCGCCACCTGCCACCAACGCCTGTTAGCCGAAGGTCGCTAATACTGCCGTCACCGCTACCAGTCACCTCCTTCATTCTACTCCACAGCATCACCTGTACAGCTGCAAAAAGTGAAGAAAAGAATGCTCAAGCAGGTACAGTTGCAAAATTATATAAAAATCCTTAAAATAAATAGTTCTTATATTAGTTTACAAGGGGCTTTATATATCATTTACAGAGGATTTTACATTGGTCAGGATCAGCTGGGGATCGGCTTGGATCGGCCAATCCAACCAATCCAGATCAGTTTTTAGCACAATAGTCCGAGCCCGATCCCTAATTTTGCCTTCCTTGGTTCAAAACCCCCCCTTTTTTCCTTCACCCATTCATTATTCACACAAGCCGTCCCTATCTGGTTTCTATCTTCCCCACCAGCCCATCTCTTCATCTCCCCACAAAAGCTGCCCACGTAACTACCTATCTCTTCGGATCCCCTCTCTCTCACATGCCATTATCTCTCTGTCCAGGCCAAGACAGTACTTGCGAGTTCCGAGTCCTTCCAAATCATACACTCACGCTCCTGTTAGAATTTGAACCAGTTCATAAATCGGTCCATTTAAGTAATTTTTGTCATTTCGACTCTCTAATTAGTTAATTCACACTATATTGCTAACTTTTGAACCAGTTCGCAAGTTGATCCTTTAAATTGGCTTCCATCCTTTTAACTCCCCACTGTTTCTCTCTCCCCCCTCCCCGATTTGTATGTGGTATGCTGCTGCAGCACTCTCTCTCTCTCCTCGTTCTTCCCTTCCCTCACCATACTATTTTGCCCTTCATTCTGTTGCCGAAATTGCCACCTCCCGCATCCCCAGTCACCAGCTTCCTTTCTATCTTGACAAGTTCGGCAACTCCTGCTTTGTTGCATGTGCAAAGAAACCCATGCTTGAGGTGCCCCCCTCTGCCCCAGCCATCACCAAGGAGACATTGACCTCAACAAAATAGAGACCAAGGTCTGCAGTACCGGTACCGGTTCTGGTACTGGTCAGAGCCGGTACTGGTACGGTACCGGGTGGTTCCCCACTTCTCCCTCCGGTTCCCCAGCCCACTTCCCCGTCTGCCAAGGTCCGCTGACCTGAGCACAGCCCAGAACCGGATCCGGCTTTCCAGATCAGGCTATTAAAACCCCCCTTTCTGGCCCCCGACAACCCCCGACCACTGATACCATTTCCCTCCCCTCTTGCCCGATGCCCCGCTGCCTCTAGGCTTTGGGAGTTCCCCGCCGGCCGTCCACCCATCTCCGCCATCCGCAGCCACCGTTGCGCCATCCGAAGCGGCCGTCATCGTCTTCCGCTGTCACCAACGACCGCCGTTCGGCCCTTTCCTCTCTCTCTCTCTCTCTCTCCACCGTCGTCGCCGCCGACCCGTGCAGCCGCCGTCACGGTCGTCCGCTACCCCCTTCGCCGTCATCCCGTTTAGATTTTTTTAATGTGTACCAGCCGGTACCGGTGCCAAACTGGCCGGGCCGGACCGGTCAAGGCTGGTACCAGTACATACCGCCTGGTACTGATACATACCGGGCAGTACTGCAGACCTTAATGGATACATTGACCTCAATACCCTCAAACCCGCCACCTGATATAAGTATGATCTTGCCCATGCCCCAAAGTCATCTAAATGATCACCACCATGCTTATGCTTGACCAGGCGGTTGTCCTCTCCAGGCTTCATGCCAAACACGTGCAATAACTCCAGTATCACCATGGCAGCTTGATGTTGAAACCATATGTCCCCACATCACCACTACAGGGAATATCTACATGTACTGACTGGGCAGTTTGGTCTTAATTCTTGTACAGGATGCAGTTGTATATGATGCACGAGCCCAACAGCATGAGTGCCACTTGAGACAGGTAAGAAACTTGAACAAAACAATTTCAAAAGATGATTTCTTTTTCTTTCGTGTTTTAGAGTTGACTTCATGGTGTGAGGACTATCCGAGTCACATAAAACACTTGAACAATTCGAAGAAAATGATCTTTTTCCATGATTTAGATTCAAATTCTTGAATGGTTTGTTTTTATGAATTTTTGTCCTGGTAAGGTAAGGTACATGTTGATTTTCCCTTTAACTTCTAGATATCCTCTGCAATTGTGTTATACCGTGCAGTGCACGGATCCTTTATAACATAATCTAATTAGTTTATAAACCATTCTTATATATTTTAAGAAATCTATCCCTATCTCTACCTATCTATCCAGTACTTACCACATGAAAAGAGCCTGTAAGGTCAAAGAAGCATGCCCTTCGTCTATGCTGGCTGATCTCCCCTTTTTAGGAGTACATGCACTACAAAAAATGTTCATCAATCTCTTACTATTTTCCTCTGTTTTAGTTTCTATGCATTTCACTCAAATTTCTTGGCTTCAGCAAGCTTATCCGGTAATTTTTCTCATAGTAGAGGATCTCCATGCTCACCACCATCCTTTACATACTGTTATGTGTGATTAGCAGCAAGAAACTGATGGGATTTTGGAAAATTGGCCTATTTAAACTCTAATCAGATATCCAAACAAGGCAGATTCTAGAGGATAGTAAGTGTGAAAGAACCAAGATGATCTATGCTACTCCAATTGCTAGGATTTGTACCTCATACATATATGTCTTGTTTTCTGTTTGTCCATGGCATACAATGATTAGAAGAAATAGGAGAAAAGCTGTTTAGGCACTGTATCATGCATTAGGCTAAAAACCAATAAAGAAACACCAATATGTGATGAAGGTCACTTTAAACCACCCACATATTCTTCTGTTTCCCTTACAGCCTTTAAATGGAGATAGCTTAATCAAGTGCAATGAGGATATGTCTAAACAAACTATAATTGACCTCAGGTAGGAAAGTACGATGCCGGGGAACATTCTTATAATTGATTAATCAATAAGTTTGATAATGTTGCTTTGACAGGCTTCGTCATTGTTTTGTGCTCCACAGGTGGTCACCTTGGAGTGTCCTTCATTCGAACAAATGAATGCAACATGTTTAGTTGCTTATTTTTAAATATTTTGATTAGAGAATCGTTAAACATTAATGCCAGGACCTTAAACATAGTTGGCAAATGATCATACCTTCAGAAAACAAAAATACTATGTCGTAAAAGATTTTATTTGATGTCTTAAATGTGTCAAACAGCTATGCACTCACAGTCCTCAGTTCTTAGATCTAATCAACTGCCGTAAGCATAAGCATAATAAGCTTTGTACGATGGCCTTTCAATATAGGCAGTGTAGTTGAAGTATATTTCTACATTCATGCAAGTTTAAATCCTTCCTGTTAAGTATTCTTGGGGACCTCAGACCTCTTGAGGGTTTATTTTCTTTTCGTTTTTCTGTCCTTTTTTAGCAGCTGATAGGGATTGATTTGGCCATATTGAAAAAGAAGCAATAGGCACTCACAACAATAAGGAATTTAGTAGGCTTTTGCTGAAACGCCATAATTGAGGATATGGGCTCTTTTCAGGAGAAGCTGACTGTTATTATTAGGAAAACGGGACAAGGATTTGAAACACTTAAACAAACTGAGGGAGGTGCATGATGAAGGGTTATAGTATTTACCTTTCTCTCTCTTCTTTTTTTAATAGATAAATGTAGTAGTTAATAGCACTGTCATTTCTTCACCTCCTAGTGTCCATGATTGCACGTAGAAAAAATAATTCTATGATCCTAGAATTATTGATGCATATTAGTTTTGATTACCTGATAATATTCATATGGTACATCAGAAGAATAATTTTGGTGTTGCTCTATACTTTTGATGTTTCAAAATTTAGAGCTAGCACTTCCTAATATGTTTTAAGAATTTGAATTTCATGGTTACAAGAAGGTACTGGTGCTTGTTTTGTTGTCATGTTTATTAATTGATTACCTCTACATAATAATGTCTCACACTTGCAGTAAACATGCACAAAGTTAATCTATTTTTCTATCAGTTTGAACATTCTCTTCCTACATGTGATCTAAGATGTGTTTTTACTTATTTTATTTGCAGAAATGAAAATGTGCTGCCTATCAATATCAACGCAGAGTAGCTGACACTCCACACATGAATTCATTATTGCACCTACCTTACAAAAATTAATAGAGTTTTTTTGCATATAAACCATCCTTACGTGAAAAATTACAAAAATCTCATCCCTATAAACATGTTTAAACACAAACCATTATTTTTTGTAGAAATGTTGCAAAAATGCCATCATCGTAGCCGACCGTTACCATCAATCTATTTAACTATAGTTACCTCTAACATAGGTGTAGAATGCCTAAAATACCCCCAATCAATTAAACCTCCCTCCCTCTCTCTATCTCTCTACCACTCATCTCTCTCCCCCTCTCCCACGCCGCTCTCTCTCTCTCTATTACAACCTAAGGCTTTCCTCTTCCTTACCTTCGCCAGAGAACTCCTCCACCAGCAAGAACCATGACTCCCTTGTTGAGTATATTTGGGCTAAAATCTAAATATTATCTTAATTACATTAGTTTTAGTGATAACAAAACTTTGGATCAATTGTGAACAAAACACTGATTATTTATGAGGATAACAAAACTCTGATTATTGATGATGACAACAAAACTGTGATAATACCAAAAGCCTTCATGTACAAAGTCCTCTGAAAAGTAGAAGCAGCATGAAAAATCATCTAAGTGTAATATAAGCGCAAAAAGAACATAACTTCTTCACTTAAGCGCAGAGCTCAGCTCACATAGGCAGGAAATGGAAAGTTAACTTAGTCGCAACAAATTAAAAGACTAAGTTCACAAAGTTGATGAACTTTAAAGCTAAGTTCACTTAGTCGCATATCTTAAAACTCTATTTTAACTTAGGCGCAAAAGAAAATAGTTGCAATCACTTGGTTGTTGGAACAGCAACTAAAGATAACATAGGTGCTGCAGAAATGAAGCTATCTCAACATAGGCACAAGAGAAGTTAACATAGGCGCTGCAACTAGAAGCTAAGTCATACAGGCGCACAGACATAGGTGTATAAAGATCACATAGGCAGAGCTAAACTCACATAGGCACACTAAACTCATATAGTCGCTGAAACTGAGCTAAGATAACATAGTCGCTGACTTAGTCACCTATCTTAAAGCTTTTCAACAAAGACGCACAAATAGTTCACATAGGCGCACTTAACTCAGATAGGCGCACATACTCACATAGGCGCAGAAAGGTCACATAGGCACACTTAACTCAGATAATCGCACACATAGGCGCTAAATTCCTTCGACTATCATAAACAAGATTTTCATTAAGGCACACAAATAATTGACTATCTCAACTTTTAAAAGGATCGCCTATCATGTGTTATAATTGACTATCACAAAGAACGCCTATCAAAGCTTCACTCAGTCAATAACATAATCGCACAAGACATCAGCTATCTGACTAAATATATCTTTAAAGCTTTATCCTTATATTTGTGATAGTTTCTGTTCAAAAATGACTTAGTCGACGATACAAATTAAATTACACTACCTAATCGACTAAGACTAGTGACTCAATGAAAATCAAAATTCAAATGCATTGTCACATAGATATCAGCTATCTGACTCATACCTTTAAAGCTATATTCGCATGATAGTTGCAGTTCATAAAAAAAATGACTTGGCTAAAACTTCAAATGATATTTCACTACCTAATCGACTATGTTAAACAAAGACAAAAATATCTAGTGACTATCACACTGAAATTCAAAATTCAAATGCATTGAATGCAAATGTGCAACATTAAATGCTATCCTTGCTGCATAAGAACAAACACAGAAGCTCTGTTTCTTTTTCTATGAAATTCACTTGACTGACGACCTGGAAAGGTCAGTGTTTATACTCTATTTTAGGAAGAAACAGCCTGAAAGGAAAGCGACGCAGCAGAGCACGACATGTTTCAGTGTCTGCAGAAAAAAGGGAGTATTCTATTGCAGTATTACTTGACTTTATCTTTTTATAGAATAAACAAAAACCTTCTGATCTGACAAACCTAGGAAGAATCCTCAAAAAAGGACTCTACTGCAAAAAAAGACGTCGAAAGGAAGATCTTCTCCTCAGAAATACTCAAAGTCAAAGGAGCTATCAAAGGAAGATCTACTACTGTCTTTTCACGAAGAAGAAACGTTGTATCCATCAAAGACGAAGATTTCTCTGACTTACAGCTACTCGCCCTGGAAGAACATGAAGCTCTCTCTCTAACGATCACCTGCTATGTCTAACGAATAGAAAACTGAGTCTAACATTCACCATGATGTGTCTAACAGAACCAGCATTCAAACAAGAGCTATATATATACGTGGAGCAACTGAACGAAGAAGGTAGTGGTGTGATAGCAGAACGAGCTGAGCGAATAAACGTGAACACACCAAGCCAGTAACTCCAATCTCCAGCACAAGCTTACATTGCAAAAGTTGAGAGAAAATACAAGCTCGATCTTTTCTCAACCTCACAACTGCTGAGAGCTCAAGTGAAGAAGAAGCAAACGTGATTCCTCTGTTGCAACTCTCTTCTGCTTCTTCAAAGCCTTCACGTAACTCTGATTTTTTCTTTAGAAGATTTTTTATCTTTTAGTTCAAGATCGATTGATTTCACTCTTATTTTTCATCTTGAACTTGTTGTAATAACTGTACACAACTCTGCCTATCAAGAGACAATCTCTGTGTAATCCCACTTGTAAAGTGGTGATCTTCTCCTTGAGGGAAGAAGCTCTTGCTCGAGGGCAAGAGAGACTGGCAGGAGGTCTGTATCTTGTAGTGTGACTAGCAGGAAGTCGATATCCTGTAGGTTTGGCTATACCTGAAAATCAGCTAGGGCTCTAGTGAGAGAGCGCCCGTGGTGTGGCCGAACACCTGATCAAAAATAGCTGGAGCTCAAGTGAGTGAGTGCCCGTGGTGTGGCTGAACACCTGATCAAAAACAACCAAGTGTACTATTCCCGGTTGAGAGAGATAGTGGAAATCCTAGTAGTTGCTGAGGACTGGACGTAGGACTGACAGGAGGTAAGGGCCGAACCAGTATGAAATCTTTGTGTCCATTTGTGTGACTGCTGTTCTGATTTACTACGCTTTAGTTTCATTCCGCATCTGTTTAAGCGCTATAATTTTGTCACGCATCGTTCTAAAACGCTGTCTATAACGATTAATTTTTAATTACCCATTCACCCCCCTCTGGGTCAGCAATTTACTGGGCAACATCCCTCTGCTGCCTCATCTCCTCGTCCATGCTCACTTGTGCATAGACCACCAGCACCATCCTTCCCTCCCCTTTGCCCCTGCTGCCAGGGCCTGGAAGCAGAAGATCTCTACCACCTCGCCCTTCCGTAGGGGGTTCAACTCCATGATGCCCATCCACGCTCGCCGCCATTGACAACAAACCACCGATTACTGCACCAGCGTCTGAGGATGGCGGCACCGTATTCCCGCCCCCATCAGACGAGGAACAGCATCGGGAGGCCCTCCCCTCCCACCACCAAGCCAAGCTTGGCTGTCATCAGCTTCTCCAGCAACAGCTCCGCACAGGCTTGTGATGGGTCGCCTTGGTGGGTGCTATGGAGGAGCCGCATGTGGTGGGGGCTGAGGTTGGTGGTGAAGATCCTCTCCTTCAGCATGAGCTCCGGGTGTGTGTTCCCCCTCTGCACAACCTTTGCTAGCCACCCCCTCTGCACAGGGTCCTCTACCACTTTTCTTCTTCTGTGTTTCTCTGTGTGAGGGGGTCACTACAGCTTCCACTTGGTTAGAGAATGTCCTACAAATGGACAATCCGACTGTTTTGACAAAGATGGAGTCTTTTCCTTCTTCTGCTCCTCCAGCTGCCTTTTACTCTGTTTTGACAAAGATGGAGTCTCTATTTCGGTGTTTCACTCTATTTTGACAAAGATGGAAAGGCCAGAGTTTTTGAATCTTTGATGTCAGAGTCATATAATTAGCTGTTTATCTTGTCATAAATCCTAATTTTAGCTGCAAGTGAAGAGATATTTATATCAGTGAATGCAGATTGATACCCAAATAAAAGAAGCAAGTTAGCAGTGAATGCAGATTGATGGCCGCACTCCCTCTCTATCTGCTCTCTCACTCCCCATAACTACTAGGCCACTGCATACATCCTCACCTGCTCCAGAAGGATTTTTCGGGCACTGGGAATTCTATCCAAACTTGTCCAGACCTGCAGGGATGGCTGTGATGTTTTTCCAGAGTGATCACCTCATCAGAGAGCTGCACGGGACATGGTGGTTCAGAATGCTAGAAAGGTGTATGTTGAAAGATGCAAAGGGTGAGGTGAGGTCTGCAGGTACTCGGGAGGGCGCTCCTTGCGGACTTGATGGTAACGTCACCAATTGCTTGCTCAATGACTTGTCAAAATCTGATCTTCCTGATGGTAGCTACCAAGCGTATGAGATGAAGAAGACATGTGCTCTCTCTCTCTCTCTCTCTCTCATCTCTCTCCCTACTCTGTATCCACACCATGAAAGAGGGCGATGATGGAGAGTTAGGGGGGGCCTCAGTGTGAGGGAAAAGGCCAAGTAGAGTTGGGGGTTGGGAGGGGGAAGGAGAGTATGAGGGAAGTAAGGGTATTGTGGTCATAGAATACTCAACTAATGGCTATAATGGAATTTGTGAGAAATATTCGCTTTTTTATGGACAGAAGTTAACTAGAGTGCCTTTTTTGCAACATTTTGGTAAAACTAATGATATGTGTTCAAATGCGTTTCCTGGAATGATATTTTTTTACTTTTTCCCATAAGAACGGTTTATATGCAAAAAACCGTTAAAATTAATATGTTTGCATGGGACACTGAGTGGAGGTTGTCTCTGTGAGTTAATTGGAGAAGAGTTGAATGGAACTTTTTCTTTTAAGGATTTTTACATATTAGTCCATATAATCTTCGCCAATTCCAAATAAGTCCCCATAATCTTCACTATATCAAATAACTCCCTCAAATCTCTCTCCATTCTAAAATAAGTCATTGTCGTTAAATTTTAAACAGTTTTGTTACTATGGTTGGAGTAAACTCTGGTTAAAGTTCACGAAAAATGACCCGAATACCCACAATTAGTGGAGTTTGAGAGAGAGAAAGCACGCCGGACAGGGTGCCCAACGTCGACGACCTGACCAGTTGTGTGTGTATGTGTGTGTGTGTCTCAGAGAGAGAGGGAGGGGAGCGCCAACACCCCCGACTTGTGGGGCAGTTCAGGGATCCTTCTCTGTTCTTGGGCAAATCAAACCTGTGCGAAAGGCTACTGATGGTGAGCTGTGCAGATGGGAAGAGGAGGCAGCGGATCCCTTGAGCCGAGAGAGAGAAAGAGAAAGAAGGATGGAGGGTTTCTTGTCGAGAACGATGAGGCCAGGAGGTTCTAGATCACACCCTTCCGCCCAGCCCCACACCAACAGCATCTACCCCAAGTGCCTCCGCACCTGCCGGCTCCACCTGTGCGCGGACTGCAGCTGCCCCTCTTCATCCTCCTCCGCCGCCGCTGCCGCTGTTTCCTCCTTGTTGTCCTCTTCCTCCCCTGACGTCACCAAATCTGGCTCCATCAGCTGTGTCTCCCACCTATCGGCGGCCAGCTGGCATTCTATCGATCCCGATCAGCAGTGCCACGGCCACCATGGGTGCGATTGGATGAGGCGGCAAGCAAGGGAAGTCCACGATGTCGCCAATGTCTCTGCACCATCCCAGGCACACGATGGTAGGGGGCCGACACGATAGACCCTATGGGTGCACAAAGAAAGGGAGAGAGAGAGAGAGAGAGAGAGAGAGAGGTGGCGCACCCCTACCCAACATGGGGGGAGAGGTAGAGGGGGGCGGCACCCTTGCCCAGTGCTAGAGAGAGCAAGAGAGATGAAGGGGGACTTTCCCCTTAGGCTGCAGCACCTTGCCCAGCGCGCACACACACACACACACAGAGAGAGAGCATGAAGGGGGGTGACTCCCCTGCCCAATATGGGGTGGAGAGAGAGGGGGGCGGCACCCGTATCCAGTGCAAGAGAGAGAGAGAGAGAACCCCTCTGGATGTAGAACGCATGCTTAGTGGGGAGGGGGAAGAGAGAGAGGGGGGTTCCCCCATGGCCACGGTCAGGTGAAGAGAGAGAGCCATAGGGGTTTTCCCTCTTATGCCTGTGAGTGAGCACCGTAGAGAGAGAAGGGGTGAAATTTTGTAGTTTGCTATGGTAATTAAGTCTTTTTGTTATTAAAAGATGGAATATTCTTTCAAAGATGCCTCTTCCAAACATCTCTCAACTTTTTTTTCCCGAAAGAAGGTTGATTGCACAACCAATTTTATTAAGATAAATAGAGACAATACAATGGAAAAAAAGGTGAGATTCCCCCTCTACAAAAAGAAAAAAACTAAA
Organism: Amorphophallus konjac; assembly: GCA_022559845.1. Classification (NCBI taxonomy): domain Eukaryota; kingdom Viridiplantae; phylum Streptophyta; class Magnoliopsida; order Alismatales; family Araceae; genus Amorphophallus; species Amorphophallus konjac. Next base: position 118,638 of record JAHNEJ010002830.1, on the reverse strand, counting down.
TTCCTCTAAATATAATAAGGTTTGGAAGGGATCCATGCCGAGAGAGTTTTAACAAGATGCTTGCTCCAACTATAAAGGAGAGAGTCCTTGAACAAATATTCTCCACGTCTTTGCACCTCTAAAGATGACCGTTGAACCCCACATAATGTGCAATATTTTTTTGATATTGTCAGATATTTTCAGAAAATTAAATGTACTATGTGATGGTGAAAAACGATGCAAAAATCGTTGCCATCATATAAACACCCTCGGGGTTCCGTCGGACGGGGTTATTTACGAAAGTCTTATGCGCTTTCCTGCACGGGAATTCTATTAAATAGTTTGTGGGCGGGCATGAAACCATGTACCCACGCAGTAAAATAGTAACAAAAAGGTCAATTTGATTTTTTAGATCAGCCCCGGTGGTCGGGGGAGTGTTCCCTACGTGGCAAACAAGGCCGGACACCAGGGCGCCGTCAAAAGCAAACAAACAAAAGGCATCCACGTGTTGTAGCCCGAACACCCTACAATAAAAAATTACTTGGAAGGGGTGGGTTAGGCTTTTATAGCCCAATGACAAAGCCACAAGCCCCCCCTCCACCTCTCTCTCTCTCTCTCTCAAGTCTGCAGGGGGACCTCCCTCCCATCGCGCAGCGACCAAAGGAGGGGCCCTCCGGTTGCACAGCAGACCGGAGGGGGCCTCCCTTTGGTCATGCAAAATCGGAGGGAAGCTCCGGTACCGGAGGGACCTCCTCTGGTAGCTTGCAACCAGAGGGGCTCCTCCAGTTGCATATTGCACCAGAGGGACCCAACCGGAGGGACCCAACCCCTCTTGTAGCATACGAGCGGAGGGAGTTCCTCCGGCTCTTCCTCTCCCTTGTGTGCAATCACATACAAGGAAAAAAAGGAAGGAAAAAAAGGAGAAAGGTGTCTTACCTCCACTGCAATCCACCGGAGGTCCTCCAAGTAATCAATGCACTGTAAAACCACCGGAGGGAGGTCCCTCCACTTGCCCTCACCCACACCTATAAAAGGGAGAGGGCGGCCAGCACTTAGAGAGAAAAGGAAAAAAGATGGAAGACAAGCTTGGAAGCCCCGAGAGCAACCTTCACTTGGAGAGGAAGAACTTGGAGCAGAGCTTGAAGCTTGAAGACCTTCCTTGGAGCTTGAAGACTTGATGGGAGCCCCCCCCCCCCTTGTTCAAGTTTGAAGAATTTGTGTAAAAGCCCTCGTATTAGGATATATCGACCAATTATGGGAAAAACCTGCAACGTTCAAAAATTGCAGTTTTACCTTAAAGTTTTGTAAAATTGCATTATGTAATTCAGGAAAAAACCAAAAAAAATTGAAATTTAGAAAAAATGTTCAAGTTTCCATAAGTGTTCTTCAGAATTGAAGAAATGTCCTTGTTTTGTTAAGAACTAAAAATTGCAGTTTTACCTCGGACCTTTGCTAAATTACGCAAGTACCCAGAAAAATACAAGAAATTCAAAAAACTCAAAGAGTTACATAAAAATGTCCTGATTATGTTGAAATTATAATTTTACCATTACCTAAGGGAAAATTGCAAGTAAACCCCTGTGAGACACGGAAAAAATCTAATCTTTTTTTGTCGTAGATAAGATATAGATTTGTTCTTTTTGAAAAGAAACATTCCCCCCCTTATCTGAGTAGAGGGTGATTCTGTGGGTGCGCATCGTATCAGACGATTTAGGTTCGAGTGCTGGACCTTTCCCCACTGACCGTAGTCAGTGTTGATTTACATCGTCCTAACGTCCGAACACCTTTGTTTAACTGTCAAAGAAATCCCAAAGTCTTCTATAGAGGTTCTGATGTGGAGGGCAGGCTCACTCGAGAGACTCTCCAGGACCACTCATTCACCACCAACAAATTAATAGAGTTAGGGTTAGGTCTGAACAAAACTCCTAAGATTTAGGAATAGAAACGCAAATATGCGGAAGCCGTAGGCATTTTTGAAGTGAAGGGCAGTTCTCTGAACTCCGAGGGTATTTTGGTAATTTTACCAACTCAGGGGTATTTCTGAAATTTCTGGACTGGAACGGAAGTAGGACCGGATTCCTGACTTCCCAATGCGCTGAGGCTCTTTCTGGATGATTTTAGGGGCTGCTAGGCCATTTTTGGGTCATAGGGATATTTTGGTAATTTTGTCGTACCCTACAAAGACCTAGGTTTGGGGTGACATCTGAGTGTCGGACCGCACTAACAACGTTTTCGGACCAAAGGAATGACTAGGGGCTTCGTAGAAGACACAAAATGTCAATTTGGTCGAAGGAGGGATTTATATGCAATTTTGACAAGTCGGGGATTTTCTTGTAATTTTCCCCAGTCAATGCATAATGAAGTCATATATTGCAGTTATGGCCTAAATTGGTACAAGAGTTGTCGACGAGTTGTCGACTGTACAAAGATCCGCACTAACGGGGGAGGTAGGGACGTGATCCCAATTACAAAAGATTGCAGAGTAGAACTGCAAATTACAGGACTTTTGTCTCTTACGGTCCTGGGGAGGACATTTTTGTAATTCTGTCATTCTAGGGACAGAACCACATGACTTAGTCGTCCCGGGACGTAGAGACTTACAAGACATGGCCCGCTGAGGGGCATAATTACAAACATGGCCCAACTGAGAGGCGTAATTACAAAAACACCCCTTAGGGGTACATCCATAAGGCCCGGGGACTTACCCCTCACAGGCCAAACAAACAGAACAACTCCTTGCACTGGCGGTGCTCTTCTCGTGCGTAGTACGTAGTCTGTGTCCTCCACTTGGACCCTTGGGGGTCTATTTATAGAAGGCGGGAGAACTCAAGTTGACAAAACCGTGGAGAAATGCTCTGGTTCTGTCAAAGTGGGGTGCAAAAACCCCTATTTCTGTCAAGGTGGGGTGGCAAAAATGATTTTTGACCTCTCTGCCTCTTTTTCTCCTTTTTTGGTTTTGGCGCACAGGAGAATAACCCCAGAGGGGTCAAATGACCCCCCTGGCTACCAGAGGGGTCCGGCTACCAGAGGAGTCAAACGAGGAAAATCGCCCCGGTTCTGACAGGGTGGGGTGTAAAAACCCTTTTTTCTGTCAAGGTGGGGTGGCAAAAAACCTTTTTGACCCCTCCCTCATTTTTCTTCTCTTTTTTTTTTGGAAACACGGGGACCCGGAGCGGATGACCCAGCGGGGTGGGAGGACCCAGCGGGGTCAAATGACCCCGCGGGTGGCCCGCGGGTGGCACCACCCAGCGGGGTCATTTGACCCTGCGGGTGGGCGCAACCCAGCGGGTCGTTTGACCCCGCGGGTGGCGCGACCCGGCGGGGTCATTTGACTCCGCTCGGGCGCGCGAGCCCCACGGGCCCCCTCCTCCTGGGCTGCAGGTCTAGAGGGGTCATTTGGCCTCCGAACACCCTTTTTGACTCCTCTCGGCGCCGTTTTGCTCCGATTCTGTCAACCTGGGTTGAGAAGAAGCCGTGGTGGGCGTTTGTAGCCTGTGGAGGCCCGTTCTTCACCACGTGACAGTCGTTCGTCGGTGAAGACTTGCGCGGGAGCGGAGGACCGCCTTGTTTGTTGTTGGGTTGTACGTCGCCGCGTGGGAAGGAATCTTCGCGCCCGTCCGTGCCGTGTGATACACTTGCTCGGCCACTTTGACAGGCATACATGCATGTCTTCCTCTTAACTTCCATTGTTGCGACGCCACTTGTGATAATATGATCGGGTCGATAGACCCTAAATCACGGAGGCACTCCGCGGTCCGACGACATCGGCGCTACACCGCATCTTTTTCGTCGGTTGTTTCGGAATGAAATTCTCGAAGTATTTCGAGAAATTACGGGTGCAACAAATGCCCCCCACGGAACATTCGTCGAGGCCGGAGGCAGAGGCGGACGGTCCGTGCCCTTTGTAGTATTTTTGATATCTCCCGAGTCTTCATGACATGGGAGGTTATTGTAGGACTGCACCTCACTGCTTCATTTCTTTCCAGAAAGCTGAGAGTTGAGGCAGGCTTGTCTCAGTGAGACCCACCAGTCTAGAAGTGACGTAAGTCTACCTCGGCGAGACACTTTGACCTGAAGCTGATGTCGACCAACCCTTAGGGTATACTGGCCAAAGCTAATGTACACCGTCCTCTAGGACATATTGGCCTGAAGTCGGATGTTGGCCAATCTTTGGGGGTGCATTAGCCAAAGTTGATGCGGACCGACCCTTAGGGCATATTGGCCCAATGTTGATGCAGGCCTGCCTCGGAGAGGCTTGCTGACCTGGAGTTGCTGTGGACCTGCCTCGGCGAGGCTTGTTAGCCCAAAGTTGATGTAGGCCTGCTTCTGAGAGACTTGTTGGCCTAGAGTTGATGTAGGCCTACTTCTGAGAGACTTGTTGCCTAGAGTTGATGTGGACCAACCCTTAGGGCATATTGATCCGAAGTTGATGCGGCCTGCCTCGGCGAGGCTTGTTGGCCTGAAGTTGATGTAGGCCTGTCTCGAAGAGGCGCATCCATCTGAGTTTTCGTTGATTGACTGTTGAGTTGTGATAGCTTGAAATTGACATTGGCCGACCCTTGGGGGTGCGTTGGCCAAAAGTCGCTATGCCGGCTGACCACTGAGATGCCACTGAAGACGTGTCGACTAACCGCTGAGGTGTGTAGCCGAACATGTTGATGTGTCGGCTGACCACTGAGGTGTGTAGCCGAACATGTTGAAGCTGGCTAATCGTTGACTTGTGAAAGCCAGAGTTGATGTAGACCAGCCCTTAGGGCACGTTGGTCTGAGTAGATGTCGGCCGTACACGGGTTGAGGCAACTCCTTTCTTTGTTTTAACTTCAGCTAATGAGGCTTCAAAGTTGCTTCAGAGTTTCCTGGCCCTTGAGATGGAGTGGCCAAATGGTCCTCAACTTGGTGTAGCATTGCCAGATGCATGCATTTGGTCTCCCTCAGGACGCCTGGATGACTAAGCTTGCGTCTTTATGGGAGGAGTTCGCCCGCTTTCGCGCTATTCAGGAGCGGAGGCGGAGGACTCAGCTGATGATTCAACCAGAGGAGCGGCAGCTTTGCAGACTTCGGGTGGCCCAGGCTGAGGTGGGCGCCCTAGTCGAGGCCGCCTATGAGTGCGAGCAGGTGGCCTCCCACAGAGTGGAGGAGCTTTTGTGAGAGGTCCAAGAGACCGAGGAGCGTAATCTTGCGCGTGCCGATGTAGACTCTTCGTCGTAGGCTTGAGGGGCTCCAAGAGGAAGCTCTTCAAAGTGAGACTCGCCTTGCTGAGCTGAGGAGGAGCGAGTCTGATGCTTGATAAGCCTTTTCTTTTCTTTTTTTTTTCCACTTTACCAGCCCTACCGCCCTTTCGGGTTTTCGCCAGGACTAGCCCCCTTTAGCTTTTTCCAGTGCACCCTTACGGGTTTTCACACTGAGGGGTACCCATTTTTGCCTAAGGCGCCCTTTCGGGTTTTCACCTTAGCCGGGTTAAAGCCTTTTTGCCCTCGATTGCTCCCCTAACAGAAGCAACCAAGTCTGCTGGGGCCTCAATATTTTTAACCCCGTTTTTTTTGTAAATGTCAAAAGGCAAGGAGAAAGTGGCACTCCCGTAGGGACGCGTGTGCCGCAGAGGTGGGACAAATGGGTGGATTCGACTGCCCTAGTGAGAAGCAATTAGTCAAATCCAAAAGCCGAAGGTTGAACGGGTTGGCAACCCAAAAGGGGTGTGTATGCGTCAATCCCGGTTGGGACAACAAAGGAGTAGGTTTAACAGTCCGAAAGGGACATGCGGGTTAAACCTGGAGGTCGATAGGCGAGATGGGTTGGCAGCCCGAAATGGGCATGCATAGGCCAGACCCGAAAGGTGAAAGGAGGGGATTTGACAGCCCAGGTGGGACGTATGAACTAAATCCGTGAGCCGATAGGCAAATAGGGTTGGCAGCCCGAAAGGGCCTACAGAGGCCAAGCCCGTGGAGACAAAAGAATGAACTTGACAATCCCAGTGGGATAGATGAGTCAAGTCTGAAAGTCAAGAGGTAAGATGGGTTGACAGCCCGAAAGGGGCATGCAGAGGCCAGACCCAGAAGAAGAAAAAGGGTGGATTTGACAGCCCTAGTGGGACGTGAGAGTCAAACCCGAAAGTCGATAGGCGAGATGGGTTGGCAACCCGAGAGGGCATACTGAGGCCATTCCTGATGGGACAAAGATAGGTTTGACAGCCCTAGTGGGACGTGAGAGTCAAACCTGAAAGCCGATAGGCAAAGCGGTGGGTTGGCAGCCCGAGAGGGACATACATAGGCCACACCCGAGAGATGAAATGAGCCGAAAGGTATGATGGGTTGTTAGCCCGAGAGGGCATACTGAGGCCAACCTCGAGATAGTAAACAGAGCCGAGAGGCATGATGAGTTGGCAGCCCGAGAGAGCATACTGAGGCCAATCCCAGAAGGAAAAATGAGCCGAAAGGCATGATGAGTTGGCAGCCCAAGAGGGCATGCTGGGGCCAAACCCAGAAAGGTAAAAAGAGTCGAAGGGCATGATGAGTTGGCAACCCGAGAGAGCATACTGAGGCCAAACCTAATGGGACAAAAAGGGTAAGTGGGTTTAACTGCCCGAACGAGACATATGAGCTAAACTCGGAAGTCGACCGGCGAAATGGGTCGGCAGCCAGAAAGGGGCATACACAGGCCGAGCCCGATGGGACTAGATGGTGAGATTGGATAGCCCGGAGAGACATGGGATCCAACCCTGGGAAGTCCGAAAGATAAGTAATCCCGATGGGACAAAGATAGGTTCGACAGCCCTGGTGAGACGTGAGAGTCAAACCCGAAAGCCGATAGGCGAGATGGGTTGACAGCCCGAGAGGGCATGCTGAGGCCAGACCCGGTGAGACATGTGCCAGAAGGCATGATGGGTTGGCAGCCCGAGAGGGCATGCTGACGCCAATCCCAAGAAAGTAAACAGAGCCGAGAGGCGTGATGAGTTAGCAGCCCGAGAGAGCATACTGAGGCCAATCCCAGAAGGAAAAATGAGCCGAAAGGCATGATGAGTTGGCAGCCCGAGAGAGCATACTGAGGCCAGACCCAGTGGGACAAAAAGGATGGATTTGACAGCCCGAAAGGGGCATGATAGTCAAACTCGAAAGCCGATAGGCAAAGATGGGTTGGCAGTCCGAAAGGGACATGCATATGCCAGACCCGGTGGGACGAAAAGAGGGTCAGATTGGATGGCCCAAAAAAGCATGGGGCTCAAACTCCGAAAAACCCGAAAGATGAGTGGAGCTGACATGTTGAGGGGCGTATAAGTCAACTCTTGAAAAGAAATGGATAGACTTGACAGCCGGAAGGGCATAGGAGTCAAGTTCATTACAAATCATGGTGTTGATGGTCCCGGCGGGACGAAGAGTAACACCGTCAGGATGCCCCGGTGGGGCTGGGTGTTATAGAATGACATGGGAGGCGTAGCCAAGGCATCAATATGATGGAGCCACCCAACAAGCGAACTGAGAGGATTTTTTTTTTTCACATTACCAATCTCACCGCCCTTTCGGGTTTTCGCCGAGGCTGGCCCCCTTTAGCTTTTTTCGATCCGCCCTTTCGGGTTTTCACACCGAGGGGTTGCCCATTTTTGCCCGAGGCGCCCTTTCGGGTTTTCACCTTGACCGGGTCTATGGCCTTTTTGCCCTCAGCCAACCGTTAAAGGCCAACTGAGTCCGCCGGGGTATCAGTATTTTTTAACCCCATTTTTTTTTGAACCTTCACTGAGGAGAGATATTGTCCTGTGAGGACTGTTGTAGAAACTCTTGCGGTGGCGCATGATAGAGCTTCATATGCTTGCCGTTGAGAGGAGGGAAAGGATTATCTCCCTTGTGGTCGAGGACCGTATAGGCCCCTCCTTCATAGACCTTCTGAATGACATAAGGCCCACGCCAATTAGGCTGGAGTTTGATCTTCCCGCGAGGACCTCCTTTTCTTTAATCATGACGAGGTCGCCTTTTTTGAACGCCCTGTGCTTGACCAGCTTATCATAGGCACGTGTCATGCGGGCTTGATACACTTGTAAGTGCTTAAAGGCTCTGAGTCTTTGAACTTCAAGGTTGGACAACTCTTCAAGCCTCCTTTCTATCTCGGACTGGTTTTGGCCTGGCAATCCGGCGTGCACGGCAACGCGATAAGATGCCAGCTCGATCTCCACAGGGACCACCGCCTCGGCTCCGTAGACCAAGGAGAATGGGGAGCAACCCGTGGGGGTTTTGTAAATGGTCCGGTAGGCCCATAGGGCTTCGTGGACTTTTTCGCCCCTATCCCGTTTGCGGCCACCCACTATCTTGGACAGCAACTTGCAGAGGGTTTTGTTGAAGGCCTCGGCCAACCCGTTGGCTTGGGAATTGTAGACTGATGACGTTCTCCAATCAATATGGAACTTAAATGCCAAAGCATAAATGGTCTTATTCCTGAAAGGCGTGCCATTATCGGATATAATCCGACTAGAGGTACCGAATCTGTATATGATATAGTGCCTCACAAAGCGGACAACTATCTCTCATGTAACTTCCCGTAGCGGGACAGCTTCTGCCCATCTGGAGAAGTAATCGGTGACGGCCAGTATGAACTTATGGCCTTGAGAAGATGGTGGGAATTGTCCCACAATATCCATGCCCCACTCTGCAAATGGCCAAGTAGGCGCCGTCGGATGGAGTGGGTTAAGCGATCGCCGAGGGACTAGGCCAAATGCTTGACATTGGTGACATGTACGAGCGTATTGGTTGCAGTCTTCGTACATGGTGGGCCGATAGAACCCCTTGAGCTTGATGTTGTTTTTCATCTTGGCTCCTGCTTGGTGCGCGCCGCACAACCCGGAGTGGACCTCGTGCATGACAGTCTTTGCTTCCTTGGATGAAAGGCAGCGTAGAAGGACCGATCGGTCCTTTTCATGGACGAGCCTAAAGAGTAGGCCGTCAATCAGCTGATAGGATGTCGCCCTGCGTAGCAGTTGCACCCTTTGAGCCCGATCAGGAGGGAGCTAGCCGTTCTTTATCTTTATAATTGGCTCACGCCAATCTTCTTCTTCTGGAGCATTCTCCTCTTGAATATTGTTGACCTCGTAGACAGTGAGGCTGGACTCTTCGTCGAGCACACTTGGCATGAGCCTTCGGTGTTTGACAGTGATATTCAATTCTCCCTCAGGCGAGAATTTTAGGGTTGCCGCCAACTTTGCCAAAGCGTCAGCCTGGGAGTTGCTGCCTCTGGGGACATGACCTATTTCAAATAAGTAGAATTTTTCCTTGAGCCTCATGACGGCTGCATGGTAGGGGATGAGCTCCTTCTTCCGGACGTCATAGACGCCCAATACTTGTCGGATGACGAGCTGAGAATCCCCGTACACTTTGATGCACTTGATGTCCATCTCCAGGGCCAGCTGAAGCCCAATGATCAATGCTTCATATTCGGCCTCTCCTGGCAGCATTACGAGTATTGCGGTATACCGCATCTGCATCTATTGCCGGATTTGGATCATTCACCCCGACGGGGTCAGCCGGATTGGCAGGGTTGCCAATCTGCTCCATGTGTTGCCTGCCGGAGGCATAACAGGTGTAAATTTTCATATTCCCTCCTGTTTCTGTCACCTGGACTACTCTTCGTCTCTTGGGCACCTGGCCACTAGGACGAAGGGGTGCCCCTAATCTGTTGAAAACTGAAGGCCGTGGTGGTGCGGCCTCCGTCAGCCTGTCAAAGACTGAGACTCGTGCTGGCGGTGCCTGAGCACGGGTATTTTTCTTTACTCGAATAAAATTCGAGTCTTGAGGTGTGAGGTCAGTCTTGCGATAAGTCCCCTTCCTTTTTTGCCCCCGATGATGCGGGGGTTTGGCATCCGAAAATGGAGTATCCTGTCTGGGCTTAGCAGCCCTAGCTTGCTTGATCAGCTAAACCTCATGTTTGGTGACCCACATTTGCTTCACCTTTTTGGGACGTTGTTCATGTACCTTACCCCCACGGGAAGATCTGGGCTTCTTATCGGAGTCCGGTTGCTCCTCTCGAATCTTGCAGAGAAGCGAAAAACGGTTGGAGGTCGGGACGGCCGGGACATAGTTGATCCGAGGCGTGACCGGCCCGCCGCCATCCAGGCGCACGCGAAGGTCGCCAATTAGGATGGTCTTGCCAGACCTAGAAGTTGCCGCTGTCGGCTTCCTGTGTTGGCGGTGACGGCGTTGCCCCCATTTGGTAGGGACGGTACCGTCCGAGATGACGTGGACCGAGAGAACTCGGTGCTGAGCAGGGCAGGGCTTGATGCCCCCTGTGGTAGTTGCTGCCGGAGGTGCAACCTTTGTCAAAAGTGTTTCTTGACCGGCTGGGACTACCCCCAAAAAGAAGGGGGACCCTACCACAGCCGGAAAATCCCCGAACACAATCGGGGTGGCTAGATAGCCGTATCTGGCATGGGTGTTGACGACCAAGGGACCGTAGGTGACCGCTGCCGCCATTACGAGAAATTCTTTTGCTTTCCGAAGCTGCTTTCTCGTACTTGCTCATGTAGAGGAGAGTTAGGGTCTTTATAAGGGTATTGAAAGAACCTCAGCAGTAAAATGAAGGGCGGGAAAAGTCCCACCGGGCGTGCCAGTCTGTTTACACGCGGAAAAAATATAAATGTATAATTCCAATTTATCGGAAGGAAATCACATGCATATTTGTTTCGGGTTTTTGAATGCTTGCATATTGTAATTTCCGCGCGCGTGTTTAATCAGACGATTTAAGAGTTCGTGTACTGGACTCTTCCCCACCGATTGGAATCGGTGTTAATTTACATCGGATGAATCCGAACACCCTTGATTAAAACTGCTAAAGATGTTTTCTTTCCCTCATGATATCAATCCTTTCATCTGAAATATTGGTTCGAGAGAAAATATTTCCTTTCACCCCAAGGTAGGGCATCATTGCAATTATCCCTCCCTGTGGAGGTTTATTTGGAATATTTCCTTCATGAAAAGGTTTTAATGCAATTTTCCATCAAGGCAGGTCTTTTATGTAATGTGCCTTTCAATATTTGCTTTTTTTTCTCAAATCTTGGTTGTTTCTGCATATATTTTTGGATATCAGCACAATATTCCAACTTTCGAGGGTATATTTGCAAACTAGGGTTTCTTTGTAAACTTGGTATCAATTTTCACCAACTTTGCATACATTAGGGATTATAGGAACTTTTTCATGACATTTTTGATTTCCAAACTCTTGCATAACTTCGTAGGGATACTTGCACGGTTTCTTAAAGTATAGGGGCGAATTTATAATTTTACGCATTGGAAACCTCCCATAGGGTCTTGGATATAAAATAATTTTGGAATATTTCTCTCAATCTGTGAACATAGTTGCATAAAACTGCATTTGAATTCATTTGGATTTCATTTGTACATAACATGAATGATTGAGGGTATTTTAGTCAAGTTTCCTTAAACATCCTCTCCACATAAAGTAGGTTTTGTCTTAACAAAACCCCACCAAAAAGAGGGCTGCAACCTGCTGAAAAAGAAGGCTGATGTGCTTGTCTTCCTTGTGCAGTGGCTGTCCTTGTCTTCTTTTTCTTTCCTTGTATTCTTTCTCCTTTTTCTCTTCTTTTCCTCCTTTTGGACTTGTTGTCTTCTTATAGTTGCTAGGAGGAAGGGCGGAGGAGCTTCATTGGCTTTCTCCTACGGTGGAATTCCAAGAGGTAACACCCTTCATCTTCTCCTCCCTGCCTTTCATATTATGTAACTGCAGCATTTATTGCCTATTCTCCCTCTTTCCTTTCTCTTTTTTTTTTGTATAGCCGCATGGGCCCATGGTTGGAGAGGACCCCTCCGGCCTGTTAGCAGGGCGGAGGGCCTCCCTCCGGCCTGCCAGCAGGGCGGAGGGTTCCTCCGGCCTGCTGCCCCTCCGGCCTGCTGGCAGGGCGGAGGCCCCTCAGGCCTGCTTGGCAGGGCGGAGAGAGTCCCTCCGGCCTGCTAGCAGGGCGGAGGCCTCTCCGGCCTGCCTGGCAGGGCGGAGAGGGTCCCTCCGGGTCCCTTTCTACTATAAAAAAGCCTCCGTACAACTTAAAAAAATCCCACTTCAACATTCAACACGTGGAACACTTCTTTGACTTTACTGGCTTGCACGGAGGATCTTCTCTTCGGTCCTTTTTTGTGAAAGCATGTGGGTGTCAACATGTATCATGCCTTCCACACCCATATTATATATTTTATATGCACTTAAACCCTTCCTGATGCTTAATCATAATTGGAAGTGAGCCGCCAAAAACTGTTCTACAGTTCCCAAGAAGCAAGATAAACTTGAATAATTGCCGCATATGTCCTTTCATCTTTAAGGAGCCCTGAGTTCTCAACTTCTTGGAAAACTTGTTCAGCATCTTCATACAAACCAAGCTTACCATATATTCTAACAAGCATGCCATAGATTACTTCATCTATTGCAATAGTGTTTTTCTCCATCTCTGAGAAGAGTGAGAGAGCTTTAGAATAGTCACCATTCTTGTAATGTAATGTCAGAAGTGATGCACATGTGTAATTGCTGGGGATGATTCCCTGAGATTGCATGTCTTCATGTAGTTTTAATGCTTCATCACGGTCACCATTCTTGGCTGTTAAGCTAATCAAAAGGCTGTATGTTATCTCCTCAGGGATGAATCGAGATTGCCTCATTTTTTCCAGTGTTTCTAGAGCCCCATGCATAAGTTCTTGTTTGACATATGAGCTGATGACAACCGGGTGAGTGAAACTATTGGGAACAACACCAGCATCCAGGATTTGCTGCCACAGCTGTATAACCTTCTCATGTTGCTTCTTCTTTTGCAAAGAGGAAATCATGAAATTAAAAACAGATATAGATGGCAATATTTTTCTCCTCTGTACAGCATTATAAGAAATTAACATGTCTTTGTGTCGTCCCCATCTAGCATATGCACACAGCATAGTACCACAAGCCACTTCATCGGGCTCACAACCTGCTTCAAGCATCTCCAGAAATATCTGTTCAGCCAGTCTAACCTTTCCAACTTGGCCATATGTTCTAAGAATCATTGTATAGACAACCACACTAGGCCTGTAGCATAGCGTCTGGTAAAGATAGATTTTGATAGTTGCTACTGGCGGCAAGCTCAGGTAATTTTGCAATAGCAAGTCCTACATTACTAAAAATTGCTGATACAACAGAAGACACTAAGAAGTGATCTTCTTGGGCTGCACCACCATTTGGCCTGATGCAGTCCAGTAAACCTGACACAATTTGCTGTGCTACGTGATAATCGTCATCCCATTTCTCCAGGGTTGAATTTTCTATGTTAATGGATGCAAATAGCTTTCTATCTTTTCCATAGAAATAGTGCACAGCATCTTCAACATATCTCTGTACTAGTTCCTTCATGCCCACACCACTCCTTGATATTCTCCTACTTCCAATTATCTTTTAACGAATGTAGCCATCAAAGAGGCCAAAGAGGATATCTCTGTAGAGTTATCCAAAATATTATCTTTTGTATATATATACTCTCCTTCTTGTGACTCCCGACTAGCATCGACGGATCCTAGCCGTCCCGCGTTAAATACACGCATATTTCTTCTTCAGAAAATCTGAATTTTGTAAAGAAAACTTTATGGGGTCAACAGGTGGCCAGCATTCACACCCTGCAGGCCAGCAGAAAGAGAGAGAGACAATGGGGGTGGATCACCAGCACCAGTACCCTGCAGGCCGAGAGAGAGAGAGAGAGATCGGTGATGGGGGTGGATCACTGGTGCCGGTACCCCTGCAGGCAGAGAGAGAGAGAGAGATGGGTCACTGGCGTAGGTACCCCTGAAGGCCGAGAGAGAGAGAGAGAGAGAGATGTGCAATGGGGATGGGGTTGCCGGCGCCGGGCCCCCCACCCAGCCCGGCCCAGAGAGAGAGGTGCGATGGGGGTGGGGCCACCAGGGTCGGCACCCCCGCCCAGCCGTCCCGGTTTTCCCCTCTCTATACCTTCTTTTTTCTCTTTTATAATACTTTTTCACAAAAGGGTTTTTTTGTCTCTTTAATTTCTGTTTATTTGAAACAGAATATTCCATTAATATTCTTTATTTTCAAACGGCAGTTAACCAGATGGACCTATCTCTAAAAAACTTCAAGTTTTGTGGAGTCAGGACAAAATACATAACTTACAAGGATTAAAAGCTAAATTGAAAATTTTACAGGGACTAAAAACTAAGAAACCCTATTATTTAACTCAACACAGACATCGGGAAGGGGAGGCACTAAAAGCCTCATAGGCTTAGTGAAGCAAAAGAGGAACCTGATTTCACTTGAGCCATCATTAATCTACAAATGAAGTGATGCATAGATGCATGTGTTAAACCATGCAGAACACAGCCTATTCAGTTTGTTTCTTACGATGTGTAAATCTCTTGAATACAAAATGGGGCACACTATGGACTAAACTACAATTAGAAAAAGAAAAAAAAAGGAATTAATGAAAGTACCGATCACCTGAAGATCCATCAAGTTGTCTGTTCTTTGTGCATCCAATACTCGACGTTGAAGAGTTTCCCAACCCCATTGCTCAAACTTTTGAATGTGTTTAATTGATCCATCGTGAGTACATTCTGCATCAACAAGGACCTGCTTAAAAGTTCCAGCATGCAAATTCTAAAATTATATTTTGGATCAAGTTGTACCAAAGGTTATGAAGTAATGGTAGAGCAAAACTGATTGCAGAAACAAAAACATGTTAATAAAGCAGAGTTTCTACTTAGATGGAAGTCTGCAAAACTAATCACCAAACGACCGTATTTTGAAAGAACCAGAGACATAGGCTACAATCCCTAAAGCAATTCTTCATATAGAAACCCATTTTTCAGTTTTAGAGCTATCTAGAATGTCTTCAACTCAATTTAGCAGGAAGAAAAAATTCTAACAGACAAACATCTAGCAGTTGCAAATTACGGGCCTTAATGAGATGAAGCTTTAGTTCCTAGGACATGTGAATTAAAGGCCCTTGTTAGCAAACCATATATGTCTAGTTAGGAGTCATATTTCTTTGGAGAAGTACAATTCCTACTCATCATCATCATCATCATCATCATCATCATCATCATCGTCGTCATTTAATTTGACTTTTAGTAGGAATTGTCATCATCATCATAATGACTAACCAACAAATTGAATTCATAAACTAAATTTTCATTTAACTCACCAACCCAAGAACTTAACCCTATGAAATACATTCACAAGTTGAAATACGATTCACAAACTGAATTCAATTACACATCTCACTAACCCGCAGTGTACTGTTTCTCACATGTTGAAGCCCACCCCATCCAGATGCATCCAAATGCAACAATGAGTATAACACATAGCTTATACTATCAGGTTGAAGCATGATTAAATAAAGTCAAAAACATGTTACATGTGTTTTGCCTGAATCCATGTTAATCAGACTCAAAGAAGAATCCAAAAGAAAATCAAGTATAGTTTCCTCTAATTATCCATATGGTATACTACCAGATGAGTCTAACTACCCAGTCCAGTGGAACAACGTGAAATCTAAAGATCTGAAGACAACTAAACCATCATCTGGAAAGGAAATTATGACAACATTCAGCACCCACTTATGCTGCAGGTTCAATTATGTTGAGAATTATAACATGCACCTTTTTGAAGGGGCTTCGAATGTTGATCTCAACAAATGTTTACGTCAGCACACAATAAAAAGATATAGGTACTAATTAGTCAATAGCAGTGATTTATAAAATAATGATAGTATATCTATTATTATTTTTTATTTTGGAATTAAGTTATTCTATCCTTTTGTAGACCCATGTCCAAGCTGCAAACATTACTAAAATGTACAGCACAACCATTACAGTTTAATGCTGAGAATATTTTTGAAATAATGGGATAACGAGTTCCATCCATGCATCTGACACTGTAACAAGTGTTTGTAAAGGAATAATTGGGTACCTTGTCATAACCAAAAGTTGGCATCTCAGTTTCAGTTCTCATCTGAAAAAGCTCACTTTTCCTGAGACCGACCACTCCTGCATGCTTACCATAAAATATCAGGTTTGGTGCCTTATTTGGAGAAGCTAGACCAGCGTTTATAGACCTTTTTGCATCTTTCCTATCCTTCCATCTTCTTTTGGAAGACCATTCACTGAAAATATCAGTGATCAGCTCAGAATCTGTTGCACCTGAGGAGTTTAAACAGGTTAATGATAACCACTAACATATAAGAGAAAATAGACTCTGAAGTAACATGGAAAGATAGCATAACCTACTGTTGAAAACATTTTCCTCTTACATGATTTTGCATCTAGGTGAGAACTCACTGGTAACAGAGAAAACGATGTTCCATCTGCAACAAAAAGCCGACAATGATCTCCCAGTGCATACTTCTGTAACATTGTCCGACAAGCTGCTAACCGATGTCTTGCCACATCAACACCCGTAATAGTCCCCGAGTTACCAAGTAGCTCAGAGATCATGCAGAGTTTAGCTCCTGAAAGTTCAACAAACAAAAGAAGTGTGAACAGTGAACAATCTGTTATTATCATCAAAAATCCCCTGCATGTCACATTAAATAACACATAGAAACTAAAGGAGCCAAGAGGCCAAGAGCACTGACAAAGAAAATTGACTTTAGCAAATATAGATTTGGGATATTTACACAACCAGCAAAATCTTGTGTATTCTACTTCATACCCTCATATTCTTTATTTTGTGATGCATACCCCCCATATTAAGTAATATTGTTACAGTTAGACCCTTAAGGTTCTAATACCATCAAACTTATCAAACATGTAAAGTATCAGGCTTTAGAGGGGTATACAAGAAAATATGAAAGATTCTATGGGTTTATATGACATTATTTTAATTATGTAGAGAGATTAAATAAGGGAAAATGAGTTTTTTTTCCTTGTCTTAATCCACCTAAAATTAAGCTAAACAAATGGTAGGTGATGGGATATGTATGATGAAATACAGTTTATTATGGGGGCATATAGGACAATACCAAAAATATAGGGTATAAAATAGAATATGCAACATTATGAGGGTTCTGATCTGCTACACTGACATTCTAAAGTAGATTAACAAAGAAAACCGCATATGGGAAAAACGAATAATAAAGTGGGGCAGAAAAAAGAATAAAATGAAAATACACATAAATGCACTACCTGGTGCAGCACAAAGATCAAGAACATGATCCCCTTGCAAGACATTCAAAGCTATAACCGCAGCTCCAGATGCTGCATCCATTCCATATATCTACATGACAAGACCAAGTAAATTATAGGAAGGAAAAAAAACACCAGAAGAAAAACCCCATTTGGAATCAAGCATAGAAAATCCATAACATCCAGGACATGGCGAAACTTTTAGTTGGAAGCAAATAACTTCTAATTCCAACATGAAAATTATCACATGCAAGTAGATCTAACTAACTTTGGACAGTCACACCCAACTGTTCTTTGACAACCACATTTCCAATTTTTCCTATCCAGGAAGCTCCACTTTGGAGCTTTTGGTTGTCATCCAAAAGATCACATAAATGACTTCCAAGGTCCATAGTTGTTTAACACACGGAAAAATTGATTTTAATATCCATTCGTTGGACAAATATGCACATATTTTAGTTAATTGATTCGCATGAACATAATTATTTTCGCGAGTTTAATTTTTCAGACGATTTAGGATTCGTGTACTAGACCTTTCCCCACCGACCGTAGTCAATGTTACTTTACATCGGTACAAGTCCAAACACCTTTAATTAACCGCCAAAGATCTCTTTTAACCCTTACAATCTCTGTTGCGATATCAGGAATTCAGTCTGAGAGGGGCTTTCATGCCCTAGGACAGGGGTATTTGCAATAGTTGATTTCCCAAGGCTAGAGTATTTTTGCAATTTTATCATAAGCTAGGGTTTATTTGTAATTTCTCCTAAACTAAGATTTATTTGTAATTTTCTCTTAGATGAGGATAAAATCACAATTTCAAAATAATCAGAACATCCTCGTGCAATTTCTATGCTTTCTGGATTTTCCTGCAATTTTCCTGGGTATTTATGCAATTTTGCAAAGGTCTGGGGTAAAACTGCAACTTTTAGATTTCTGAACAAAACAAAAACTTTTCCCAAGTTTAGAGGTTATTTAGGCAAACTTGAACATTTTTTGTTCAATTTTAGAATTTTCAGGATTTTTCCTGAATTATATGGATATTTGTACAATTTGACAACACTTTGGTGTAAAAATGCAACTTTTGATCTTAGCAAGGTTTTTCCCATAATTTGACATCAAATTTGCAAAGCTTTGCATATCCTTGGGCTTTACATGATTTTTCTTTCATTCATCACAGATACAAGAAATTTCCCTAACTTGAGAACTTTTACACAAATTGTCAAACTGAGGAAATTCTTCAAGCCTTGAACAGGGGCGCTCCAAGGGACTCCTGCACAGGGCTTCAAAGGCTTCAAGCTCCAAGGATTTTCTCTCCAAGTGAAGTCCTTCAAGCTTTGGTTGTCCCCGTGCCGTCCCCTCCCCCCTTGGTCGACCTCTCCTTTTATAGGAGTTTGGAGTGTGAAGAGGAGGGACCTCCAGTAGCTTGCTGCAGCATTAATTGCAGGTGGGCATACCTCCGGTGCTTGCGTGGAGGAGAGAGGTAAGAATTCCCCTTTCTTTTTTCCTTTTTGTTTGTGTGAAAGAGAGAGGACCGGATGGGGTCCTCCACCTACGCACGACCGGAGGGAGCCTCCCTCCGGTTGTTGGGCAACCAGGGAAGGCCCTCCGCCTGCTACGCAACCGGAGGAAGCTCCCTATCCCTCCAGTGCAAGCGCAACCGAAGGTCCCTCCGGTTACCCGCGTGTTGCACCCGTAATTTTCTCGAAATACTTCAAGAATTTCATTCCGAAACAACCGACGAAAAAGATACGGTGTAGCGCCGATGTCGTCGGACCGCGGAGTACTTCCGTGATTTAGGGTCAATCGACCCGATCATATTATCACAAGTGGCATCGCAGCAATGGAGGTTAAGAGGAAGACATGCATGCATGCCTGTCAAAGTGGTCGAGCAAGTGTATCACACGGCACGGACGGGCGCGAAGATTCCTCCCCACGCGGCGACGCACAACCCAACAACAAACAAGACGGTCCTTCGCTCCCGCGCAAGTCTTCACCGACGAACGGCTGCCACGCGGCGAAGAACGAGCCTCCACAGGCTATGAACCCTCTGCCACGGCTTCTCCTCAACCCATGTTGACAAAAACGGTGGAAAATGGCGCGAAGAGGGGTCAAAAGGCCTCCACAGGGGTCAAATGACCCCTCTCGCCCTGCCACCCGCGGAGGCCCCGCGGGGTTCGCGCGCCCGAGCGGGGTCGCGCGACCCCGCTGGGTGGCGCCCACCTGCGGAGTCAAATGACCCCGCTGGGTGGCGCCACCAGCGGGGTCACTTGACCCCGCGGGGTGCCGCTGGGTCCTCCCACCCCGCAGGGTCATCCGCTCCGGGTCCCCGTGTTTCCAAAAAAAAAAAAGAAGGAAAATGAGGGAGAGGGGTCAAAAAGGCTTTTTGTCACCCCACCTTGACAAAAAAAATGATTTTTGCACCCCACCTTGTCAGAACCGGGGCGATTTTCCTCATTTGACTCCTCTGGTAGCCAGAGGGGTCATTTGGGGTTATTCTCCCGTGCGCCAAAACCAAAAAAGGAAGAAAAAGAGGAGAGGGGTCAAAAAGACTTTTTGCCACCCCACCTTGACAGAAATATGAGTTTTTGCACCCCACCCTGACAGAATTGAGAAAAATCCTCACGGTTTTGTCAACCTGGGTCCTCCCGCCTTCTCTAAATAGATCCCAAGGGTCCAAGTGAAGACATCTGGATTTAGAGCACTCTACGGCTACAACACCCGCGCAAGGAGACTTGTTCTGTTGGTCTTGACCTGTGAGGGATAAGTCCCCGAGTCTTGTACTTATGCCCCTACGGGGTATGTTTGTAATTATGCCCCTCAGTGGGCCATGTTTGATTATGTCCCTCAGCAGGTCATGTTTTATAAGTCTCTACGTCCCGGGACGACTAAGTTACGTGGTTCCGTCCCTATAATGACGGAATTACAAAAATGTCCTCCCCGGGACCGTAAGAGACAAAAAGTCATGTAATTTGCAGTTATACCCTGCAACTTCTCGCAATTGGGACTACATCCCTACCTCCCGCGTCAGCACGGATCTTTGTACAGTCGACAATTCGCCGACAACCCTTGTACTCATTCGGACTATAAATGCACTCAGCATGTTTTATGTATGTCCTCGGAGAAAAATTATAAGAAAACCCCCGACTTGTCAAAATTGCATATTAACCCCTCCTTTGACCAAATTGACATTTTGTGTCTTCTACGAAGCCCCTTGTCATTCCTTTGGTTCGGAAACGTTGTCAGTGCGGTCCGACACTCAGATGTCACCCCAAACCTAGGTCTATGTAGGGTATGACAAAATTACCAAAATACCCCTATGACCCAGAAATGGCCTAGCAACCCCTAAAATCCTCCAGAAAGAGCGTCAGCGCCTTGGGAAGTCAGGAATCCGGTCCTACTTCCGTTCCAGCCCAGAAATTTCAGAAATATCAATGGCCTGAAAAATTACCAAAATACCCCTGGATTGGTAAAATTACCAAAATACCCTCGGGGTCCAGAAAACTCCCATTCACTTCAAAAATGCCTACGGCTTCTGCGTATTTGCGTTTCTATTCCTAAATCTTAGGGTTTTTGTTTAGACCTAGCCCTAATTCCATTAATTTGTTGGTGGTGAATGAGTGGTCATGGAGAGTCTCTCGAGTGAGCCTGCCCTCCACATCAGAACCTCTACAGAAGACCTTGGGATTTCTTTGACAGTTAAACAAAGGTGTTCGGACATTAGGCCGATGTAAATCAACACTGACTACGGTCAGTAGGGAAAGGTCCAGCACTCGAACCCAAATCGTCTGATACGATGCGCACTCACGGAATCACCCTCTACTCAGATAAAGGGGGGGATGTTTCTTTTCAAAAAAGAATAAAATCTATATTTTATGTACGATAAAAAAAATATTCTATTTTTTCGTGTCTCACAGACTGACACGCCCGGTGGGACTTTTCCCGCCTTTCTTCTTTCTGTCAAAGTCAGTCCCCAAAACCTTCTTCAAAGTTCTGATCCCCCCTCTTCCTCTTACAGGACGGGAAGAGGAGGGTACACCTCTCTACTCATCTGAGAGTTTTTCGTGCATTCGCACTTCTCCATTCGTGCTACGCACCTCCACCACCACCAAAAGCAACAGCAGCGATGGCCGCCGTCACCTATGGCCCCAAGATCATCGCCAATCACGCCAGGTTCGGATACCTGGCGACCCCGCTCATCTTCGGCGACTTCCCAACAGTCGTCGGCTCGCCCTTCTTTTTGGGCGTCACGCCCGTGGCTGAAGCCAGTTCAGCCACGCCTGCAGTAACCGTCGGGGGCGTCAGGCCCTCGGCCCCATCAACTGGTCGGGTCCGCTCGGCCAAGAAAACAAATGCTGGGGGGTGTCAGATCCTCTGCTTCATCAACTGGTCGGGTCCACCCGGTCAACAAGACTACCGTTGGGGGTGTCAGACCCTCAACCTCAGCAGCCGACCGGTTTCGCCCGGTCAGCAAGACTACTGTCGGGGGTGTTAGGCCCTCAGCCTCAATAGCCGGCCGGGTCTGCCCGGTCAACAAGACCACCGTTGGGGGTGTCAGACCCTCAACCTCAGCAGCCGATCAAGTTCGCCCGGTCAGCAAGACAACCGTCGGGGGTGTCAGACCCTCTACTGCAGCAGCCGGCCGGGTTCGCCCGGTCAACTTTTCAACTATTAAGGGTGTCAAGCCCTTCATCCCGACAACCAGCCGGGTTCGCTTAGCTGCCGTGTCAATGGCCGAAGGTGTTAGGTCTTTTGCCCCAGCTATTGGCCGAGTCTTCTCGTTAAATCAAGTCACCGCCAGTGTCGCCCCTGCTCAACGGGGGCAACGCCGTCGCCGTAACGGCACCAGATCTACTGCTGCCACCCTCAGAGGTACCGCCCCTGCTCAACGGGGGCAGCGCCGTCGCCCTAACGACGCCATGCCTACGGTAGGCATCACCAACACTGCTCCTGCTCAACGGGGGCAACGTCGTAGCCGCAAGGGTACAAAGCCTGCAGCAGCGACATCTCGCTCCGGCAAAACTGTAATTGTCGGGGACATTCGCATCCGACTCGATGGAGGCGAGCCGATCTTGCCACGGGACACCCACGTCCCGACTGTCTCCACCTCCAACCGCTTCGAGCTCCTCCGACAAGTCCGGAAGGACGGAGCGAAAATGAAGAAGCCCGCCGTATCGGCGGTTACTCAGGGTCCCTTGCAGTGACCCAAGCCTCGAGCTCCTCGGTCTAAGACAGGGGGCAACCCAGTGGAGGAGCGCCACCTCCAGTTGAAGAAAATTTGGGTCACCAAGGAAGAGGCCCGGATTATAAGGCGCGCAAGGGCGCAAGAGTCCTTCCGCATGCCGGACCTGCAATTTATGCGAAGCTCGGCGAGCATTGAGGCCTCGGTCCCCCCATGATCCACAAATCAGCCCCTACGAGGGCAAAAGCGTCGAGGAGCCAACAAGAAGGTGCGACCGACCTCCCCGTGGGATAGTTCCACACATACGGAGGAGGATCGCTCCCCTCATGCATCCACATCTCGAGTTTCTATCTTTGACAGACTAGGGGAGTCGCCCAAGTCGGACCGACAACCGTCGAGGAAGAGGCGGGTGGTTCAGGTGACCGATGACACTGTCAAAGTGTTCACCTGTTACGCCACCTCCGGCGACAAGCAGCCAGAGGACACTTCGGGGGAGCTTAACTAGCCTCTACAATATTTGAGGAGATCAAGGCCGGTCTCCCGAATCTTGGCCCAAACACAACAGGCGTCGGTTGCTGGGACATCTCAGCCGGAGCCAGCACGGTAAGAAGAGCGCCAAGAGGACGTCCACAGCATCGATGGGGACAGCAACCCCACACAGGAGGAAGATCTTGGGAGGGAGGCACAGACCCGCGCGTTGGAAGAGCTCCAACGCGAAAACCAAGAACTCAAAAACCTCTTGCAAGCGCTACTGCGTGAAAAGGAGGCTCCCGTCTCACCCCAAGTTGTGCCAACCGGAGTGGAACAACGGCCTCCTCCAATTCCGGTCGCGGCCAACGCCTCCGTCACCGCGGCGAAGTTACCATTGGCGGTGGAGTTTGAAGTCCCACACCACGAAGCCAATGTCCGGTCATCTGCCACCCCTGCTGCAGAAAGCCTCATGGCGCAGAGGCAGATGATCGAGCGAATTGTGGAGGCGAAGTTCGCTCAGCATGGTGAGGGTGTGGCTACTGTTGATTTGTACAGCGTGCCATATCCCCTCCATCATCAGTTCAAGAAGCTTCCACCAGACTGCCCAAAGGCCCAGAAGCTCCAGAAGTTCAATGGGCAGGGCTCTCCACATGAACATCTGGCCTATTATATGACGGCCATGGGTGAATTGGCGCTGGAAGAGGCATATTTGCTCCGGTACTTCGCTACGTCACTGACTGGCACAGCCTTCCAGTGGTACTCCAGACTTAAGCCCAATTCTGTAGCTGATTGGGCTGATATGCAAAAGAAGTTTGTCGACCGTTTCTAGATGGTCGAACGCAAAATCTCCCTGGCAGAGCTCTGTGCACTTCGACAGAAGAAAGGTGAAACAGCGTTGGACTTCATCAAGCGATGGAGGGACGTCTGCATGCGCTGTGATAATCCTCCGACGCATGAGGACGCAATCACCATCTGCCGCAGGGGTCTCTCGGCAGAAGTCAGTGAAAAGCTTCTGGGCTCAAACATCAGAAGCTTTGACCAGCTCAACACGGTGGTGACAGAGATTGAGATGTTCTTCGCTGACCACCCTGCACAAGCCTCCGCCAAAGGCAAATTCTCCAAAGACCGTCTGACTAGCGGCAAGGAGGTAAATGACGTCGACTTCTCCCCGACAAATGGAGATAAAGGGGAAGCAAAGTCCAAAAGCAAGGGCAAAAATGCTGATGACAAGGCGAATGCGTCTCTCTTAGCGGAGTGCATGAAGACACCATATTCCTTCAGGAAGGAGCATACTAAAATGCTCTTTGATCTCTGCATGAAAGAGCAGCTCATTACCCTGCCGGATCCGCGGAAGCCCTCAGAGGTGGACAAAACAGAGGACCCTACTTATTGTGTGCATCACCGCAGGTTGGGTCACACCGTCGGGGACTGCTATGTCTTCAAGAACATAGCAGAAGAGCTTATTCAAAAAGGCTTGGTAAATATGCTGGGCCATGCAGTCGACCCGCCACAGCCTCATGCTTGGAGTCGATCGAACCGATCGGCTAATGTGGTCTACATGGCGGCGATGGCTTCAAGCTCCAACGCCTCCGAGGCCGGGCCTTCAAATCAGCAGTCCAATACCGGACCTGGAGCCGCCCCTCCTTCACTCCCTGAGTGCTTGGCATTGCGGAGGACTATTCGGAAGATCCGAGGAGAAATCCGACAATTGCAACTGGAACAGAGGCGTCTGCTGCAGTTCCTAGAGAGCATAGATCAACAACTAGCCACCTTCCCCTTCGGCCCGTTTGCCAGGGAGTTAACTCCAGCCCACGTACGGGAGGTAGGTGTACCACCTACTGCCCGGGCTCCGCTCAGGGGCTGGCTTTCAGAGGAATCCTCAGATTCATCTGAAGACGAGGAGGACTCATCGGAAGGCGAGGAGGCTCCACTTCAAGTCGAGCTGCCAGAAAAGCTATACTCCTTCCCTTGGGAGAAGACCCCGAACATCTTCTTCGCATGCCAGCGGGCGGGACTGATTAACCCGTCACCCATTGAGCAGGCGCCAGGGGCTGCTTTTCATCAGGGCTATTGCCCGTATCATGAAGTTGTTGGCCACATCATCCACAACTGTGAGCCGTTCAAGGACATTGTTGAAGACTTAATCAGACAAGGGAGAGTCAATATGGGCGAATTCCTAGTCGACCCACCACAGCCGCATGTACAGGAGAATTTGCATTTCTCCGTCAACGTCATACATGCTACAGTAGCTTTCCAGCTCCCGGAGTCACAGGAGGAGGGAGTCAGTTCCCAGCCACCAAAATCAACACTGTGGTACCCAGGGTGGCGACCCTCTCATCAGTGTTCTTTCCCCAAGGAGGACACTGAGAAGATTTTCGACAAGCTCCTGGAACATGGTCGGGTGTTGACACATGATCCGCCGTCTTACTACAATGAGACGGCCAAAAGCCATCCCCGCTACTGTAAGTACCATGCCAGGATGTCTCACCCCACCCGGGAGTGCCAAGAAGTCCAAGACTGCATTGAAGTCCTCATCCAAAGAGGGGAAATCGATGCCCAGGAGAACTCTATGACGAGGCGGCGTCTTAAAGATGCCGCTAAGAAGATTCTCCAGCAAGTCCAACAGGAGCAGGCCAAGTTGCGTGGGATCAAACCCACCTCTCAACAAGTCCGACCAGACAAGTCTACGGGCAGTGGTAATCCGCAGCCAAACCCCAAAGGCAAGGCTAGGTGCGAGGGGCCTAAGGCCCAAAGCCCAAAAAGCCAAGCCATGGGAGGGGATTCCAAGCCTCGCCCCAGGCCGAGTCAACCCGGCATCGTCATAAGGGGAAATCCTCCGCCAGATGATAAAGGCAAGGCGAAGGTGAAGGAACCTCCAGCCGAAGCTCATGTCGAGCCAATAAGGTCGTCAATTGAAGAAAGACCTAAACAGCTCGAACAAGCAAAGCCGCCAGTCAAAGCAAAATCGGTGGAGTTGCAACGCATGCCCCTTTCGGGCTGCCGGCACATCTTTGCCTATCGGCTTTCGGGTTTGACCATCATGCCCCATTCGGGCTGTCAAATCCTTCCTTTTTGTCCCACTGGGTTTGACCTCGGTATGCCCTCTCGGGCTGCCAACCCATCATGCTTTTCGGTACATTTGTTCCATCGAGATTGGCCTCAGTATGTCCTCTCGGACTGCCAACCCATCTCGCCTATCGACTTTCGGGTTTGACTCTCATGCCCTCCAGAACTGTCAAACCTATCTTTGTCCCATCGGGATTGGCCTCAGTATGCCTTCTCGGGCTGCCAACCCATCTTGCCTATCGGCTTTCTGGTTTGACTTTCATGCCCTCCAGGGCTGTCAAACCTATCTTTGTCCTATCAGGATTGGCCTCAGTATGCCCTCTCGGGCTGCCAACCCATCTCGCCTATCGGTTTTCAGGTTTGACTCTCACGTCCCACTAGGACTGTCAAATCCATGCATTTCCTTCTTCGGGGTCTGGCCTACGCATGCCCCTTTTCGGGCTGCCAACCCATCCCGCCTCTTGGCTTTCAGACTTGACTCATCTATTCCACCGGGATTGTCAAGTTCATTCCTTGTCCCCACGGGCTTGGCCTCTGCAGGCTCTTTCGGGCTGCCAACCCTATTTGCCTATCGGCTCACGGATTTGATTCATACATCTCACCCGGGCTGTCAAATCCCCTCCTTTCACCTTTCGGGTCTGGCCTATGCATGCCCCTTTCGGGCTGCCAACCCATCTCGCCTATCGGCCTCCAGGTTTAACCCACATGTCCCTTTCGGACTGTTAAACCTACTCCTTTGCTGTCCCAACCGGGATTGGCGCATACACACCCCTTTTGGGTTGCCAACCCGTTCAACCTTCGGCTTTTGGATTTGACTAATTGCGTCCCACTAGGGCAGTCGAATCCACCCATTTGTCCCACCTCTGCGGCACACACGTCCCTATGGGAGTGCCACTTTCTCCTTGCCTTTTGGCATTAAAGGACCAAAAAAAAAAAAACACGGGGTTAAAAATATTGAGGCCCCAGCGGACTTGGTTGCTTCTGTTAGGGGAGCAATCAGGGGCAAAAAGGCTTTAACCCGGCTAAGGTGAAAATCCGAAAGGGCGTCTTAGGCAAAAATAGGTATCCCTCAATGTGAAAACCCGTAAGGGCGCACTGGAAAAAGCTAAAGGGGGTCAGTCCTGGCGAAAACCCGAAAGGGCGGTAGGGCTGGTAAAGTTAAAAAAAAAAAGAAAAGGCTTATCAAGTATCAGACTCGTTCCTCCTCAGCTCAGCAAGGCGAGTCTCACTCTGAAGAGCTTCCTCTTGGAGCCCCTCAAGCCTACGGCGAAGAGTCTACATCGGCACGCGCAAGACTGCGCTCCTCGGTCTCTTGGACCTCTCACAAAAGCTCCTCCACTCTGTGGGAGGCCACCTGCTCGCACTCATAGGCGGCCTCGACCAGGGCGCCCACCTCAGCCTGGGCCACCCGAAGTCTGCAAAGCTGCCGCTCCTCCGGCTAAATCATCAGTTGAGTCCTCCGCCTCCGCTTCTGAATAGCGCGAAAGCGGGCGAACTCCTCCCATAAAGACGCAAGCTCAGTCATCCAGGCATCCTGAGGGAGACCAAATGCATGCATCTGGCAATGCTACACCAAGTTGAGGACCATTCGGCCACTCCATCCCAAGGGCCAGGAAACTCTGAAGCAGCTTTGAAGCCTCACTAGCTGAAGCTAAAACAAATAAAGGAGTTGCCTCAGCCCGTGTACGGCCAACATCTACCCAGACCAACGTGCCCTAAGGGCTGGTCTACATCAACCTTGGCTATCACAAGTCAACAATTAGCCACCTTCAACATTCGGCGACATACCTCAGCGATCAGTCGACACATCAACATGTTCTACTACACCTCAGATGTTAGCCGGCACATCTTTGGCGACACCTCAGCAGTTAGCCAGCTTTAACTTGCGGCTACACAGCTCAGCGGTTAGCCGAAACGTCTTCAGTGGCATCTCAGTGGTCCGCCAGCACCACAACTTTTGGCCAACGCACCCCCAAGGGTCGGCCAATGTTGATTTCCAGCTATCACAGCTCAATAGTCAATCAACGACGACTCAGATGGATGCGCCTCTTCGAAGTAGGCCTACATCAACTTTGGGCCAATAAGCCTCGCCGAGGGAGGTCCACAGCAACTCCGGGCCAACAAGTCTCGCCGAGGCAGGTCCACACCAACTCTAGGCCAACAAGTCTCTCAGAAGCAGGCCTACATTAACTCTAGGCCAACAAGTCTCTCAGAAGCAGGCCTACATCAACTTTGGACCAATAAGCCTCGTCGAGGCAGGTCCACAGCAACTCTGGGCCAACAAGCCTCGTCGAGGCAGGTCCACAGCAACTCCAGGCCAACAAGCCTCTCCGAGGCAGGCCTGCATCAACATTGGGCCAATATGCCCTAAGGGCCGGCCCGCATCAACTTTGGCTAATGCACCCCCAAAGATTGGCCAGCATCTGACTTCAGGTCAATATGTCCTAAGGGACAGTGTACATTAGCTTAGGCCAGTATACCCTAAGGGTTGGTCGACATAAGCTTCAGGTCAAAGTGCCTCGCCGAGGTAGACTTACGTCACTTCTAGACCGATGGGTCTCACTGAGACAAGCCCGCATCAACTCTCAGCTTTCTAGAAAGTAATGAAGCAGTGAGGTGCAGTCCTACAACAATCTTCACATGTCATGAAGACTCGGGAGATATCAAAAATACTACAAAGGGCACGGACCGTCCACCTCTGCCTCCGGCCTTGACGAACGTTCCGTGGGTGGCATTTGTTGCACCGTAATTTTCTCGAAATACTTCAAGAATTTCATTCCGAAACAACCGACGAAAAAGATACGGTGTAACGCCGATGTCGTCGGACCGCGGAGTACCTCCATGATTTAGGGTCTATCGACCCGATCATATTATCACAAGTGGCGTCGCAGCAATGGAGGTTAAGAGGAAGGCATGCATGCATGCCTGTCAAAGTGGCCGAGTAAGTGTATCACACGGCACGGACGGGCACGAAGATTCCTCCCCACGCGACGACGCACAACCCAACAACAAACAAGACGGTCCTTCGCTCCCGCGCAAGTCTTCAACGACGAACGGCTACCACGCGGTGAAGAACGGGCCTCCACAGGCTATGAACCCTCTGCCACGGCTTCTCCTCAACCCATGTTGACGAAAACGGAGGAAAATGACGCGAAGAGGGGTCAAAAGGCCTCCACAGGGGTCAAATGACCCCTCTCGCCCTGCCACCCGGGGAGGCCCCGCGGGGTTCGCGCGCCCGAGGGGGGTCGCGCGACCCCGCTGGGTGGCTCCCACCCGCGGGGTCAAATGACCCCGCTGGGTGGCGCCACCCGCGGGGTCACTTGACCCCGCTGGGTCCTCCCACCCCGCGGGGTCATCCGCTCCGGGTCCCCGTGTTTCCAAAAAAAAAAAAGAAGGAAAATGAGGGAGACGGGTCAAAAAGGCTTTTTGCTACCCCACCTTGACAGAAAAAAGGGTTTTTGCACCCCACCCTGTCAGAACCGGGGCGATTTTCCTCATTTGACTCCTCTGGTAGACAGAGGGGTCATTTGGGGTTATTCTCCCGTGTGCCAAAACAAAAAAAGGAAGAAAATGAGGAGAGGGGTCAAAAAGGCTTTTTGCCACCCCACCTTGACAGAAATATGAGTTTTTGCACCCGACCCTGACAGAATTGAGGAAAATCCTCACGGTTTTGTCAACCTGGGTCCTCCCGCCTTCTATAAATAGACCCCAAGGGTCCAAGTGAAGACATCTGGATTTAGAGCACTCTACGGCTACAACACCCGCGCAAGGAGACTTGTTCTGTTGGTCTTGACCTGTGAGGGATAAGTCCCCGAGTCTTGTACTTATGCCCCTACGGGGTATGTTTGTAATGATGCCATGTTTATAATTATGCCCCACAGCGGGCCATGTTTTGTAAGTCTCTACGTCTCGGGACGACTAAGTTACGTGGTTCCGTCCCTATAATGACGGAATTACAAAAATGTCCTCCCCGAGACCGTAAGAGACAAAAAGTCCTGTAATTTACAGGTATACCATGCAACTTCTCGCAATTGGGACTACGTCCCTACCTCCCACGTTAGCACGGATCTTTGTACAGTCGACAATTCGCCGACAACCATTGTACTCATTCGGACTATAAAAGCACTCAGCATGTTTTATGTATGTCCTCGGGGAAAAATTATAAGAAAACCCCCGACTTTCACAAAATTGTGTATCTACCCCTCCTTGGATAAGATTAACACATGTGAGCCTTCTATGAAGCTATTGTCACCCCTTTCGTCCGGGAACAACGTCACCTTAGTTCGACACTCAGATGTCACCCCAACCCTAGGTCTATATAGGGCATGGTAAAATTACCAAATATCCATGTGACCTAGAAACGGCCTACCAGCCCCCGTAACCCTCCAGAAAGAGCCTCAGCGCCTTGGGAAGTCAGGAACCCGGTCCTACTTATGTTCCAGCTCAAAAATTTCAGAAGTGCCCCTAGTCTGGTAAAATTACCAAAATACCCCTGGGTTGGTCAAATTACCAAAATACCCTCGGGGTCCAGAAAAGTCCCCTTTACTTCGAAAATATCTACGGCTTCTGCATATTTGCGTTTCTATTCCTAAATCTTAAGGTTTTGTTCAGACCTAACCCTGACTCTATTAACATGTTGGTGGTAAATGAGTGGTCATGAAGAGTCTCTCGAGTGAGCCTGCCCACCACATCAGAACCTTTACAGAAGACCTTGGGATTTCTTTGACAGTTAAACAAAGGTGTTCAGACGTTAGGCCGATGTAAATCAACACTGACTACGGTCAGTGGGGAAAGGTCCAGCACTCGAACCCAAATCGTCTGACACGATGCGCACTCACGGAATCACCCTCTACTCAGATAAAGGGGGGGATGTTTCTTTTCAAAAAAGAACAAAATCTATATTTTATCTACGAAAAAAAAGATTAGATTTTTCTGTATCTCACACCGCGCCAAAGAGGGAGAGAAGGAGAAGGAGGGGGGGCAATCCCTCCAGCTTGATGGCCTTCTAAAGAGCTATAAAAAGCCCTTACACAATCCCTTTCAAGCAATTTTTTATTGCAGGGAGTCCAAGGTTGCAGCACGTGGAGAATTTTTGTTTGTTTTATTCTAAAGAAGCCTCACTGTCAACCCTAGTTGCAGCGCAAGGACCACTCTCCCGCGTATCGAGGATGATCTAAAAGGACCAGATTGACTTATTTGCTTGTTAGTGGATTGTGTGCGCATGTGGCTTTATGCTGCCTACAAGCTATTTGATGGAATTCCCGTGCATGAAAGCACGTGGGGTTTATGTGAATGGCTCCACCCGACAGAATCCTAAGGACATATATATAATGACGACAATCTTGTAAAGCTTAACCATCACATAATAAACTTAATAATTTATGAAATTTCTACTAAAATATCAAAAAATATCGTTTATGGGGTTCAACAAATACCCCTCGCGGGATGTCCGTCAAAGTCGAAGGTGACGGAGGGCAGCCCATGCACCCTATTAATTTTGTTAAGTTCCACGGCTTGATGTCTTCACAGGTTGCAACCTTTATGACTTTTCTTGCTTTCTTGCGTATATGCTAGTGCTAATTGCCTTTTTTCTTGCAAGAGATCAACATGTCTCGTGCCAGAGAGAGTCGTGCTTAGAGATCCAACAGTAGGGACAGCGACATGGCCCCTACCTTAATGAAGAAATTGATGCCTCCATTGGGTCCTCCAAGAGTCACCAAGGAGAATTTATTTTCTCTTGATCGAGGACTAACCATTATTGCTAAAGGCCCACTTCCTGAGTACACTTCAGAGGATGGAGAGATCCACTGACTTTAATTGTCAAGCACAGAGGCCTTTACCAGGTCTAGCGTATTAAAGATTATTCAAGGTACTTTCCCTTGGATGAACACTTGTTTCCATTCATTCAAAACTTTGTCCCCGAGGATATGGATGAGAATAATCCGACTTTGCTAACTAAACGGCATCAACTTGAGAGGGCAATTTTGGCAAAGCGAGGTAGCATGCTTGGGACCTGTGCCTTTTCTTATCCCAGCTTCCCACTAGGTTACACACGCCAGGCTCAGTTTCCAGCGGCCA
Source organism: Amorphophallus konjac (assembly GCA_022559845.1). NCBI lineage: Eukaryota > Viridiplantae > Streptophyta > Magnoliopsida > Alismatales > Araceae > Amorphophallus > Amorphophallus konjac. The sequence continues at coordinate 86,727 of JAHNEJ010002830.1, read as the reverse complement.
CCCAGTTGGACATTTTAAGTACCGACGCCACTTGTCACACCAAAGTTGAAACGATGATGCCAGCTATATGGGAGGTATTTGGTCAGCACAAGTTAGGCCCGGCTCCAGTTTCTGGTTTGTTTTTGATACCATCGGGCTCACAGTTCGCTACCAAAGGATATGCTAAATTGTGTTTCTTTGACAAGATAATGAGCGGTTCAGCCCCAAGTTGGTATGGGAGAAGGTCAGTGATTTCTTCCCATCAATTTTATTAGGGGTCACAGAATGGCCGATGGGGGGTATTACACCATTACCAAGAGATTTTGGATCATCTCGACATTCACCATGAAGTCACAGCCACCCTTTACGGGCATGATTCGCAATACCGCCCGGTACGTATCGATATCGAGTGGTACATCTCGGTACCGGACTCTACCGGTCCGGTACCAGCCGGTACTGGTACCAGTACCTATTAAAAAGCAAAAAAAACAAACAAACAAACCGGGGCCAGTCTGACCCGGTTTGTTCCATCGGGACCGCCCGATTAAGGGCCTCCCTCAACTCACAGGCTGCACTATGCAGTCCCGTGAGTTGCAAGCCCAAGCCTTCCCCCCTTCCTCCATTTGCAGGCCCACCCCCCTCCCGCAGTGGCACAGGATTGAGCCAATTTCTCAATTACATGTTTTTAAGTATCAAATTTCACAACATCAATACCTAAATTTCTCGATATATGTGTTAGATTGTGTTCAATCATGTTGGGTTTTGCATTCTATTAGCTTTTCCTATCTTTTCTGATTTTTTAACATTTTTCTAATTTTTAAACCCATGTATATATGTACACTAATATAGGGGGGCCAACTGCTAGGCAGTATCATATCGGTACCGGCCGGTACGTACCAGTACCAGTATCGGTACCGGCCCTGACCGGTACCAGAACCGGTACCGAACTGCAAACCTTGCCATCATCAGGCACCGATGGTAGAATGAAAGGAGCAGCAACTGCAATGACAACAATGGTGTTTGATGGCAATAGCTGTGACAACAATGATAGCAGCTAATACTAATAACATCAGCAGAGATGATGGCAGCTAACTGCAAAATCATCAGCGGAAATGACAGCAACAACATCAATGCCAGCAGCTGATGGCAACAGCAGCAGCAACCATGATCCCCACACTGACAAAAGCTGTACTAGCCACCGAAAACATCTCCATGATAGAAGTTTACTTCTCCTTGGTTGAGTGAGACCAAGATTAAAACTGAAATTCCACATTTGGAAGATGCTGCAAGGAAACATCCAAATATTCCCTACATAATGTGCAGAAATCTAACAACTTTAAGATGACTGGCTTAAGGTCATGTAAGCCTTTTAGAAACATTTGAAGGGTATGTATGCAGAAAACATTCTATGCCTAAGCAAAACGTGACTGATTTTCACCTCGACACACTCAGATATGAATGGACAGAGATAAATAGACCACTATTGGGAAGCATTTGTCCTTGAGTTCAGGTTCTGGAATTCCACGTCCCATAAGCTGGTCTATGTCAACATTCAGGATATGCGTCCATGCAGACATGAATATATGATAGCTGTCAACAGAAGGACATGGTTGAACAGACAACTTAAAGCACACAACATATCTTGATAACAAATCACAAGTGAATAACCAATTTTCCATGGATAATCAAGAAACAAACTTCTTATACAGAATCATGTAGAAATTCAAACTATGTGGACAATGCATTTGGATGCTGTGTGCATATTAACGATGTAGCACAGTACGGAATACTTTTCCCAAAGCAAACAGTTCTAACAGCTGAATACACTAAACTGGGCAACTTACCATCGCAGTAACTACAGAACCACATTAAGAACATAACACTTTTTCTCAGAATGAAAAATCACTTCTCAGGGCTAAACATTTTTGTTAACAACAAAGCAAACAAAGCACAGGAGAATCACCAGATTGTGATTGGACCTAAATTTGCTCAACCATCGACCAGATAACCAGGAAAAGGATATTTTAGTCAGATGCTATAACATGCATCCAGTCCCTCACCTTTCCTTTCTGATATGCGCCTGATCTTGCAATTTGAACATCAGGTGGGATGGCAAAGAATCCCGGTAACCAAACAACAATCTCAAGCTTGCAGTTGAGCTCGTCCTCAATTTCCAAAATCTGAGTCTCACAACCTGGCTTTAGCCTTCAACATGTATGATAGAAAAGTCCATTATTGAACGGAAAAGGCAAATGGACATAACCTGAGAAGACAAATCCATGGAGGCCCTCATATTACACAGCTACTGCAGATAATATTGTTGTAAATATCTCAAAAGCTGTTAGACAAAGATCCACTCATCAGGCCTAACTCTGGACATCTATTTTGAATTGTGATGACACAAAAAGGAGGCCCTCAAAAGAAGCTGGGGAAGAGGATAAGCTAGCAATGTCCTTCAACCGCTGCTATTATATCCTTAGGTGCAAAGGAGAAGCCCATCAAATATGGTAATGTAACATGACATTAATGTCTGACCAGACGTAACAGCTATAGAGGGTCACTCAAATGCCAGGTTAGCCATTTGACCAAAATGACTATTGTGGCCCTCAAAAAAAGGGGGGGGAGTGCATATGAGTTATACTTGGCCAACATAGTTCACCCAAATGACAGCAAAAGATATTTATCCAGGAAACTCCTGTGTGCTTCCTAAACGGTGAACTGACTGCAGTAAGGACTTTTAAGTGAAATTAACTTTTGCCCAGAACCATTTACAACTCGAGAAACACCACAATTGTGAATTTCAAGTGGAAAGGATCTTTTATCATAACAAAGAAGCCGTAATGTTGACTCATCCACCAACTTACACCGGTGGAAACTCGGCAATTCAGCAAATCAAATTCGTCGACTTTAATTAATCCTAGGCGTCTTAAGTTCTTAACATCAAGAAGCGTGATAAAAAGGTGCCCATCATAGACAACTCAAACCAAGTTGCGGCACCAACTTCCAGATCAGGGAAACAAACAAACATTTGATATGCACGAATTGAAAGGCACCCGAATTATCTCATACCTGATGTAGCGAGGGACAGAACTGTTGGTGGCGTAAATCGAAGGGTCCACTCCGTTCTCCTCCAGGAAACCCAAGAAGGAATCCGGAAGGGGCAAACTTGCAGAGGAGACATCTCCCTCCGCAGAAGCCATGCAAAAGCAACTCGTTCCGGTGGCAAAACGCAAACCGATGCGTATCAAAGTCATAGATGCACCAAATATGATCAGAAGGCAGAAACAGAAACTCAAAGACAGAGGATCACTAAACAAGGTGCCGCAAAGGACTTCTTTTTTATCCTAGAAAGGGGCGGAGATGTCGGATAAACGCCGCCGCCGACGAACATAGATGAGCCGAAAACTTACCTAATCTAGAGTACGGGGATTATGTGTAGGTGAAACGGGAAACCAAGCAACTCCCGCGTTATGGCTCTGCGCCTCTACGCCCTATTTTGGTGCCCTCGGACAAATATGCGGGGATAAAGTTATTACGAGTTCTCTTCCCTCTCGGATAGAGAGTTAGATGAAAGGACGGTTATCCAAAGTGAATTAATCTGTCTAGGTCAATTTGATATCCGAATTATCGGGAGATTTATTAAACGATGAGAGAGAATTAAGAGTGGGACCCACACTCTCCCCTCACACATATAGTCATTAATCGATCCCGAATACGGTGTTAGACCCCGGAGAGTCGAACACGGTATCCCGCCCGAGAAACAGAGAGGGCCTCAATGATTTGTCATATTTATTTTAGTAGATAATGAGTTATCATTAAGAGTTAAATGAGGTAATTATGTTCTATCTCTGAGGTGGAATAAGTTGAGTGAGTGACTTAGCTCCAATTTGGCAGAGGATTAAATTTATTCCAGATTAAGATAATTGAAGTAACTTAGCCCACATTTGTACTCATTTACTTTGGCAACAAGTGAGTTAACTCTCCTTGTTAAATCTTCAATGTGCATATGCTAAAAAACAGGGAGAAACCTGGGACAATATCACATTTGATCATCATCATGTACGGAAGAAAAAAATAATATTTACAGTGAACAATTTATTGAGTTGTATTTCTTCGTTATAACAAGCTAAGCTTGGCGAATGTAACACAACTGCTTACAACGAGAGCATAATCTTCACTTTGCATCATACAAACTATGACACTGACATGTGACCATGTACATTGCACTTTGTGAAATCATTCTTACACCTTATCTGGGAGATCCCAAGATTTACAGCAGAAACAGACTTCCTGAAAAATCACAATCAGCAAAATTTGTATGTCAACTTGAAAGATTACAAGTGAAATAATTCTGGTTACTAGCATTAGCTATTCTAACATTGTTTAACATACAAGAGTTGTGGCATTAGTTGTCAAGTGAATGTGGGTTAATAAGTTTTGATCAGTGTCAAGAATGTGTTATTTATCTTATTCCTAAGGCACAAGTTACCAAGTGTATATGTACATATGGAGCATTGCTCCCCAGAAAATGAATACTTTTTTGAACCGTATTTTTCCTCCGACATGGTATCAGAGCGGGGCGGGTAACAACCCGCGCTCCGTTCGTCTTCCTCTCGCAGCCGCCGCCCCTCTTCCCCACCGTACCGCGGCCACCCACTGCCCCCTCCCTTCCTCTTCCTCCATCTGCCGCTGCCTTTCCTTCCGGCATCGTCGTGGGACCCCGCCCTTCGGCCGACCTCGCCAGAGGGAGCGCAAAGGGAGGAGCTATGGCGGACGAGACGGCTGCGGCGGAGGCCTTCACCATTCCCGTTGCCGGCGGCCCCCTTCGATCTCTTCCTTCCCGGTCTCCGAGCACCGTCTAGGGCCGCCCGCGGCAGGGACAGCGCTTACCGCTGGCTGCCCCTCCCTCTAACGTGGTGCACATCCGTCTCTCACCGTGGGGTTCACCTCAGCTGCTGCGATGGCTTCCACTTCCTCCACCTCGGATGCACGGACGACCCCTTCGGCTATTGGAACAACCGTCAAGTTGAACGGCTCCAACTATCTTCTATGGTCGCGTGCATTTCGATTTTTATGTGGCTCTCAACGGAAGCTTTCTCATCTGGATTCTCCTCCGATCGACAAGATGGATGAAGCCAAGTTTGCATCGTGGCAGTCCGATGATTATTTTGTCATGACTCTACTCCTCAATAGCATGGAGCCTCATGTGAGTTCTAATGTCGTCTTCCTTAGTACTGCAAAAGAAATGTGGGATGCTCTGCAGGAAATGTATTCTGATGCAAAGAATGTCTCCCGAGTGTATTCTCTGTATGAAGAAATTTTCTCCCTCAAGCAAGACAGTCGCTCTATTCATGATTATTTTGCTACTCTGAAGGGTAAGTGGGATGAGTTACAAGTGTATCATCCCCTCACTACTGATGTGACCACTCTGAAGAAGCAACGCGAGGAGTTCTTAGTCGCCAAATTTCTATCCGGGTTGGATGACTCCCTCAGCCACGTTCGTTCTCATCTCCTCTCGGACGACGCGGTTCCCTCTCTGGCGAATGCTATGTCTCGTGTGCTTCGAGTCAGTTCCTCCACCTCTGCTGTTGAGACTAATCTTGTTGAGCACTCGGCCAATGTTGTTGGTCGTAGTCGCGGTCGAGGGCGTGGTCGTGGCCGAAACTCCTACCCCCCGTGTATTCACTGTGACCGCCAAAATCATATCCCTGAGCGTTGCTGGGCGAAGTTTGGTCGTCCGGACACAGCTAAACTTGCGGCTACTCCACCTCCACCGACTTCGGATACTATGGTGACTCCATCTACTCCACTGCAGGACCTCCCGACGGATGCTACCGTTACTCTGCCCAAGGCCAACTATGAGCGCCTTCTCCAGCAGCACTCGTTCCATGCCATTCCTTCCACTTCAGGTAGTGCGTTTGCCGTCTCTCATGGTTTGCCCTGGATCATTGATTCTGGGGCCTCTAGCCACATGTCAGGTAATCGTTTATCTTTTTCGTCTTTACGCCTTACATCCTCCTTTCCACCGGTATCTCTTGCCGATGGGTCTCCATCTCCTGTCCTTGGTGTTGGCACTGTTCGTATATCTCCCACTCTTACCCTTTCTAATGTGTTATATGTTCCTAAGTTCCCTGTCAATCTTCTTTCTACCAATTGTCTTACTCGTGATTCTCACTGTTTTGTTACCTTCTTTCCCTCCTATTGTGTCTTTCAGGATCTTCGAACGAAGGCGACGATTGGTGGCGGGCGTGAGTCTAGTGGCTTGTACTACTTCACCGACCGACCGTCTGCTTCTTGTTCTTCGGCTCTTGTTGCAGATTCTCCATACCACTGGCATTGTCGTCTCGGTCATCCAGCTCCCTCGAAGCTTCGTCCGTTTGTTTCAATTCCTTCCACCTTTTCTCACTTTCAATGTGATGCTTGTGAGCTTGGAAAGCATCATCGGGTGGTTTTCCCTCCTAGTGAAAGCAAACGGAGTGTCTCTCCTTTTGACTTAGTTCATAGTGATATATGGGGTCCAAGTCCTGTTGTCACTACTATGGGTTTTCGGTATTTTGTCACTTTTATTGATGACCACTCTCGGATGACTTGGGTGTTTCTTTTGAAGAGTCGGTCACAGATATTGCATGTATTTCAACAGTTTTTTCAAGAAATCAAGAATCAATTTTCTACTTCCATTAAAATTCTTCGTTCTGATAATGCTCGAGAATATTTGTCTTCACAGTTTAATGAGTTCTGCTCGGCTCATGGAATTCTTCATCAAACTTCTTGTGCTTACACCTCTCAGCAGAATGGGGTTGCTGAACGTAAAAATCGCCACCTTCTCGATGTTGCTCGGACCCTGATGTTTCACATGGCTGTTCCGAAGCAATTTTGGGGAGACGCTATTCTCACGGCGTGCTACCTCATTAATCGTGTTCCCTCGTCTATTCTCTCCGGGGTAAGCCCCTTCTCATGCCTCTATCCTTCTACCGACCCATTCCCTGTTCCTCCTCGGGTCTTTGGCTGCCTCTGTTTTGTTCATGCCCTTGGACCGGGTCACGATAAGCTGTCTCCCCGCGCGATTCGTGGCATCTTCCTTGGTTATTCACGCACTCAAAAAGGCTATCGTTGTTTTGACCCGGTCTCTCGGCGGGTTTTTGTTACCGCTGACGTCACGTTCTTTGAAACTATACCATATTTTTCATCGTCTACCGTGTCGTCTGCGCCTTCACTGCCTCTCCCCCCGTTGCTCCCTTCTCCGGATGATTCGACTCACACGGGTGATTCTGCTCCTGGTATGGCAGAAATTGTTCCAGCACCGTTGCAAGTCTATCAACGACGGAAAGTCTCGGTGCCACCACCTCAGCCCGCACCATTGCCGCCTTTGGGTGAAGATCCCCCACCTTCTCCTCCGGATAACTCGTTGGATCTCCCTATTGCTCTCAGGAAAGGTAAACGTACTGTGCCATCACCCTCTATATTTGCTGATGATTTTGCTTGGCCATCACTTCACAAAGGTGCTAATCATCACAGTTCTCATCCTATTGCTCGTTTCGTCTCTTACGATCATCTCAGTCCATCTTTTCGGGAATTTGCTTTCTCTGTCTCGTCGACCTGCATCCCTGCTTCTTATCGGGATGCTCTTGCGCACCCTCAGTGGAAGGCTGCTATGGATGAGGAGATGTCTGCGCTCCTGTCTCGTGGTACTTGGGATCTTGTCGCTCCTCCTCCAGGAGTTGTCCCTGTGGCATGTAAATGGGTATTCACTTTGAAATATCTTTTGGATGGCACTATTGATAGGTACAAAGCTCGGTTGGTGGCAAAAGGTTTTACACAAACGTACGGGGTTGATTATTTTGAAACATTCTCTCCTGTTGCCCGTATATCCTCTGTTCGTGTACTTTTTTCTGTGGCTGCCAATCTAGGTTGGCGCATGTTTCAGATGGATGTCAAAAATGCCTTCCTCTATGGTGATCTGCACGAGGAAGTTTACATGGAGCAACCTCCGGGGTATGTTGCTCAGGGGGAGACACAAGTATGTAGACTTCGGAAGGCGATTTATGGCCTCAAACAAAGTCCACGGGCCTGGTTTGAAAAATTCAGCAAGATAGCCTCAGCCATTGGTCTTGTTCGTAGTCAAGCCGACCATTCGGTGTTCATCCGGAAAAGCTCTACAGGGATTGTTGTCCTTGCTGTTTATGTTGATGATATGATTTTGACTGGCAGTGATGAAGAAGGTATTACAGCTGTAAAGGAATACCTACAAAAACAGGTTGTTACGAAAGATCTTGGTCGGCCACGATATTTCCTGGGCATAGAGGTGGCATACAGCAAAGATGGAATCTCTCTTTCTCAAAGAAAATATGCATTGGATCTACTTCAAGAAACAGGTCTCATTGATTGCAAACCTGTAGATACTCCTATGGTTACTCGACCTGAATTCTGGGACCAATCTGGGGATGATTATCCTGATGCTTGCCGCTATAGACGCCTGGTTGGTAAGCTCATTTATTTGACTAACACCAGACCAGACATCACCTTTGCAGTTGGTCTGGTTAGTCAGTTCATGCAGAATCCAAAACAATGTCACTGGGAGGCTATTTTGAGAATTCTAAAATATGTAAAAGGGGCTCCCGGGAAAGGCCTACTGTACAAAAGACATGGTCACGCACGTGTCAAGGCGTATTCTGATGCAGACTATGCAGGCTCTATTTCCGATAGGAAATCCACCTCTGGATATTGTGCTTATGTTGGTGGTAACCTTGTTTCTTGGCGAAGTAAGAAGCAGGGCGTGGTTGCTCGTTCTAGTGCAGAAGCTGAGTATCGGGCAATGGCTCACACGGCCTGTGAGATGTTGTGGCTTCAGTCTCTTCTTCGAGACCTTGGTCTCTCATATTCTGAGCCAATGTTGATGCACTGTGACAACCAAGCAGCAATATATATTGCTAGTAATCCAGTCTTCCATGAACGAACCAAACATATTGAGGTGGACTGTCATTTTGTTCGGGAAGCGGTAATGTCAAAGAAGATCGCCACTCCATTCACCTCCTCGGAGGAACAATTAGCTGATTTGTTTACTAAAGCCCTTACCTCTCCTAGGTTCTCTACTTTGTGTAACAAGCTAGGCATATTAGATATATATGCTCCAGCTTGAGGGGGAGTGTCAAGAATGTGTTATTTATCTTATTCCTAAGGCACAAGTTACCAAGTGTATATGTACATATGGAGCATTGCTCCCCAGAAAAGGAATACTTTTTTGAACCGTATTTTTCCTCCGACAATCAGAATAAGAGCCCCACAGAATGAGACTTGGTATCAAAGACAAATTCTGTGCAGCACATATAAATGCAAGTAATAAGTGAAGCAATCAACTTTTACTAATAGAGTATGACAAAAAAAAGTAAGCAATGAAAAGTCAGAGTTTGTAGTACTTCCCTCTTCCCCTTTTCTAGATCAACTATCATTGTTAACTCCCAATTGAAGCAACTACTAATGCTGCCATCACTTATGATAAAGACAGGAAATGATTATTGCAGTTTGTGAGGTCTCAGAGAAATCCATGCATGTAACGCTGCAATCAACTTTTAATAGCTTGTAATCTGGACCAGACTTAAAATGATACAGAAATTGGAGAATGACATGCATTTACAAAGTTTCAATTTCAATACAATTGAAATTCCCATCACCCTGAATCAGGTACAATTGTCACGGTAAATTACCAAAGTAAGAACGTATAACATGTGATTAAAAATTGTAAAAATTAAATAACGGCATACCTTTATAAAGCTTCAGATTCCATGAAATTGAAATCTCTGTCACCCTGAACGTAAGGCACTTGCCATAGTAATTTACCAAAGTAAAAGCGTACAACATTTAATCGGGTTGTGTATTACACATATTTTTTATATGTGTGGGCTCAGGCGTGATTCAAGCAAGATGTGATATCATCTTCTAAGATCGGGTTGTCACATATGGATAGCCAACCATCATAGAAAGTCATGGAATCCACTCATCATTGTCTCACCTCCTAGTAGGCCAACACACAATGCCGTCTCATCCGGTGCAATGACCCAAATATCATGAGACACATGTCTGTGGTGGAGTTGCATTGTTATGTCATCTATGACACCCACCCATGCACACACATGACAATTGGGCATGCACCGGGGGCAACAAACATGGAGACTTATATAGGGGTGTATTAAGAAATGACCTGCAACCAAGTACCGCAAAGAAAGGAAGGTGAATGACAAGTGAAGTCCTAAATTAAGGCTTCACTATGCATTATGAAAAGAAAGCATAATCTAAATGCCAAAGCAAGTATCACAGATAAAAAGAAAGACGAAGAACAAAGGAACAAAACAGAAGGCCTGCGAATATAGTATATTACACAACATGTCACACCCACGACAAACCAACAAAAAGAATTAAAAATGCTTCAAATTATTCAGTTTTGAAGCCATAGTTGCGTGTCAATATTGTCTCTAAATAAATCTCCCTTGTGATTGTCACGGGATGCCACGGGCATGTTGGGGTCGACATTGACATCACCTGCATCGTTAATGTCATTTGGGGCATTTAAGAAGTAGTAGTCCTCCCTATGCTCCCAACGGATGAAGTTGTGGATGACGCAACATGCAACGACAATAAGTATTTGAGTGCGGTATGGATACATGTTCCCCTCCTTTAGCATTGCAAATCGCATCTTTACTATCTCAAAAGCTCGCTCCATGACATTCCTCATTTGAGCATGGCGATAGTTGAATTTGTCTCGCAAGTTTCGATAGCCTCCATTACTGTAGCCTCGGTATTATGAAATGTGGTAATGCTCTCCTCGATACAGTGCAAGGAAGTTACCGGTGTTAGCATACCCAAGGTCAACAAGATAATATTTACCTACTATAATACATGTCTTACAGAGCATTCATGTTCATATAGACAATAGAAACATGAATATGTGATTGCAATCTCCTGACCAACTTATCTGGAGGCACCCTAAAGCCCCCATGTTCTAGGGCCCATTTCAGCACCTTTTGATCACCCACTGATCCTTCCCAACCGACAGTTAGATATTAAAATTGTAAGTCAAAAGAAACCACAACCATGACATTCTGAGTAACATGCTACTTAAGGTTTCGATAGCGTGGGTGTTTAGATCAAAGAATATTGGCAAGGATGTGCGTTCCATCAGTGCGCCGAGAGCATCCTACATTTAATTTGTGTTAGAGTGATGAGTAGGACCTAACACATGAGGTGGGCATGAGTGTAAGTTACCTTAAAATAAGGGAAGAATTTGTCATTGTGGCGAATGAAGGGGCGCACATCATCATTGGGAGTAGGGAGTTGGATATAAGCATGCCTAACTTCCACTATGGCATTGGTCATTTGGTTGACATAAAAACTTATTGTTTGTGACGAGTGCTGGAAGTGCTCGCACATAGCGCATGTGGCGACACCGTGACCCATGGCATACAAGAACATCGCCAGTTGCTCACTAGCAGTCACACCCATGTTATCTTTAATCAAGTCCCTCTCCAGAAGAACATCTCTCAGACGTATAAACATAGTGAGATTAAGTCTGAATAAATTGTAGCATCGTCTTTCATATCCATTCGGAATATCTAAGACCCACACATGACATGTGTAGCGAGATGTATGCACAGGCCTTGGCACATGCACAACTTAGTCATCTTCATCATCACCCATGATTTCATCTCATATGAGATCAGCCATGAATTGAAACACTACAATCTCCTCCCGTACGAATTCTGTAAAAAGTTCATTTGCATCCATATGCCCATGCCCTACATATGCATGGAGCATAACAAATTAAGAAATGGGAGCAAACATGTCCTCATGATACCAAGTTAAAATGAGACAATGTCTTTGGATACCAAGAATTGAAGAAGTAAATAAAGATAACCTACTACCAAGTTCAATTAATACAGCAAGGCCTTTGGATACTAGGAATATGAGAAGTATATAACGGTAAGCATTCCCAAGTTATCCATAAAAGTCATCCACGTATAATAAGGACAAACATGCCTACCAATATAACGAAAAGAAACACAAGTACAATTAGAAGGATGACAATGATAGCCAAGTTATGCAATATTATTGGGGTACAATTCCCCCGCATTTGGACCAGTCATGTTGCATTTTCACTCCCTCCGATCATGAATCTTTTTGCATCAGACAAAGCCCTCGGATTTGAGGTAGTAATACCACGAAATGTAGCCTGCACATGTTCAACAAATGCAAATCCCTTGAACCTTGCACCAGCATATCCATTTACTTATGCATAGCATTCCTCTCAAGTGTAGTACACACTTGGACAATGGTCAACTCACACCACGTAGCATGTATACTTCCCCATGTTCAATTTTTCGAGCACCTTGCAATGGACTCATTTAAAAGTGAAAGGAGCATGAAAGCATGACATTGCATTACCAAATTCTACATGGAAGGTACATGATAAGGAAAGTCGAAACCACATTCACGATAACACATGATAACGTCGCGCAAGGGATCATACAAAAGTAAGATGCATAACCATGACATACATAAGATAAGTCGACAACTTTAAGCAAGTCATCGCTAACCATGAAAGACCCATCCTAGCGTGTCCTCATCATCCAAAGCCATGAAGACAGACCAAAAGTCGGGGTCTTGGAAGTGGGTTGTTGCAGTGTACAAAATATCAGGAATATATCTCGATAGACTCTTCAACATCTGAATGCAGTCTTTCATTGTCACTTGCTGATCTGGGTTGGAAGGAGCGGTAGCAATGCCTAGTACTTTATAGAACTCCGCCCTCTCTTTGTTTAAAGCACAAAACTCTTTTAACACATTGATCCCTTTCTCCAACCTTTTATTGCGCTTTCGGTTTGACCTGTTGTATGAAGGGGTGCCGAAGGTCCATCCCTTATCAGCGGAGATTGCCTCATTTTCAGTGGGTCACTTTCTGGTCAGAAGAGTGTAATCCCCTGTACGACTACATCCACCAACTGACGATGGAATGGAGGGCCTCGAATGCATTGGCATTGTCATTTGGTCATGGCAACTCGAAATGTTAAAAGGATTGAAATCATCCCCTAATTCCACTAGAGGTGCATTGCAATCAAGGCCCATACCAATCAACCGTTGCCAAGTTGAATTCTGCGACAATGTAGGATGATGAGGGGGTGTCACAGGATCACCCCAGGACCTCCGACGTGACAAGTCATTATCCATAGTTGTGCCAAATCCTAAACATCCTCTGGACATAGTGTTGCCGCACAAGAGGTCCATCTCTACTTTGTACTCAAATGTCTTCCCCAATATCTTCTTATAATCAATATTTGTAACGACCCGAGAATCCGATTACCGGGAAGGCCCGATAACCCGAGACTCGCACCGCCACCCACGAGCCCGAAGACTCGGAAGGGTTAAAAGGATGGTGTGGAAACTACACAAGTATCACAAATAATTGCAGAAATTAAACAGTTATAATATTAAGCAGAAAATAAATTAACAATTTACATGGTCCACAATAGAAATAACAACAACAGCAACAGTAGTCCACGACTAGTACAGTGACAAGAAGAAAAGTACAGCTACACGGGGCATACCCCGGCTCTGACCTCTGGCACTACCTCTGGGCACCCGCACCACGCTGCGCTCCTGACGCGCTCCCCGAATGTGGCGTCTCACCTGAAACACGGTGAAAACACGCAGGGAATGAGTCTCAGAACAAGACTCAGTAGGGATCACTCGAACCCTACCTCGTAAAACGAGAAACCACTACTCTAGCGGTAGGAAAGTACCTCAGAAAGGAAAGCCCTATACTCTACAGAACTAGACCCTACGGCACGCAAACCGACACACGTGCCACGGTACGAGAAGACCGAAACTCAACGGTCGAACCGTCAAACCCGAAGGTCGGAAACACACGACTGGCAGTCTGACACTCCGTACTCGACAGGAGTACCACCCACTAGAAGCACAGCCGGTAGCGTCCCCTGACGTCTTACACCGCACCGCAGGTGAACCGCCTGACGTGGTAGGTCCTACCCGAGGCGCAAACACCGTACAAGTAACCACAAACAAGTAACTAGCTGGGGTCACGCCCGTCGACGTGGGTCCAACCGCCCGCAACCACGTGTGCACACACAGACCTTGCGTCACTAGGTCTGGTCCTCTGACCGGTTTTCCCCCGTAGCCGGACTCTGGCTACCGACGAGGGGCCTACGGTAACCGATCCACAAACCGTCTCGAAAGGTGGGTGCCCGTACACCACTCCCAGGTGAGACCAGCACCTCGTACTGGTGGGCTACGACTAGTGGAGGGTCACTGAAGGAGTAGACTCTCAAGTCAACGAAAAACGACGTCCGAGTCCGACAACGTGTGGGAATCACCCCACGCACTAGCTCCGTCGCACGGTGACCATGGTCGGAAAAGAAACAGACGCACTGCCCACGGTCAAACGCCTGACCGAAGCAAACGGGACTTTCGGACACCAAAGACACGGTCACGGAACTCCACGGGGTGCCCGGGACGCACACACGGCCCAAGGGGAACACCCAACAACGAACCAAATCGCGCTAGGGATACCTAGCGCGACAGGGCATGTCGCGCTAGGGTCCCCTAGCGCAACAAGGGATGTCGCGCTATGGCCCCATAGCGCGACACGAACTATCGCGCTAGGGAACCCTAGCGCGACAGGGACCATCGCGCTAGGTCCTCCTAGCGCGACAATGATGATCGCGCTAGGACCCCATAGCGCGACACGAACCGCCAAACTGTTCATCTTCTCCGATGAACGCGCTCGGTCGGGGCGGCGCGACATTCAAGAACGCGCTACTGGAGTATAGCGCGTTCTCAGTCCGCGGCCGAAAACGGTAAGAACGCCCAAAAATTCTAACCACGCCCCCATACCTCCATAGGAGAGGGGGAAAACAAAGGGGAAGACCCCTGGGGACCCCTAGCATGATTCGAAGCCCTCAAAACACGAATCCATGCATTGAATCCATAGATCGGGCGAGCTCTCCCCAAATCATGGAAAAACCCAAAAACGCTCAAATGATCCCCTCTCGGCCTCCCCGCAGCCTATAAATCGCGGAAAAGATCGGCATGAGGCTAAGGAACGTCACCCTACCTCAATGGAGCGAATGCTCCGCCGGATCGATCACGAATCACGAAGAATGCTCGAAGCTTCACGAACTCCCCACGCTTCCCACGCTCGCCGCACGCCCACGAGATCGTCTCACCGTCGCCCACGCGTCCGCGCCGTCGCCCCGCCGCCGTCCGTAGCCGGAGAGGGGTTCGCCGCGTCCGAATGGGAGAGAGGGAGAGAGGAGGGTGGCTCACGGTCGCGAGAGAGAGAGAGGAAGAGGAAGAAGAAAGAGAAAAGGGAAAAAGAAAAGAAAAAGGATTAGGCTTTATAGAAAATCCGAATTTTCGGAAAAATACCGAAAAATAGAAAAATATATTTTCGGAATCCTCGGAACGCACCGATCGCAACGGTACCACTCGTGCCCGGGTGAACGGCCCAGTTAACCCGCAGCGAGCGTCCAAAGGAAAAGTCGAAACCCGCGCCGGAAATCGGGAAACACGCGCGGAAAAGCCGCGGAACGCCTCCGGGCCTCCGAAACGACTCCGGATCGCGCCGATCCGAACACGAAAGATGTCCGAAATAAAATTTCGGACACAACAGAGCCGGACGCTCCGAAAACCAGATCCGGGACCCACGAAGAAGGATCCTAATGGTCCGGGATATTACAGCCCTCCCCCCTTAAGGAATTTCGTCCTCGAAATTGAGAACAACCAAAGGGGAAAGAAGAGGAAGACTCACTCAAACAGATACGGGAACTGCTGACGCATCTCGTCCTCACGTTCCCACGAAGCCTCACCACCAGAGTGTCGTTGCCACATGACCTTTACCAAGGGAATGACCTTGTTCCGTAGGCGCTGCTCTCGCCTATCCTCCACACGGATCGGATACTCTGGGAGAGAAAGATCTGGAGTCACCTCAGGCCAAACAGAAAACTCGAGAACATGAGAGTCATCGGGCATATACTTCCGCAACATCGAGACGTGGAACACGTCATGCACCGACGCCAACTCAGAGGGTAACTGCAATCGGTAAGTAACCTCACCGATGCGCTCCACAATCGTGAAAGGACCAATGTAGCGGGGACTCAGCTTCCCACGCCGTCCAAAACTCATCACCCCCTTCATCGGAGAAACTCTCAAGAACACATGATCACCCACGGCGAACTCGAGAGGCTGCCTCCTACGGTCAGCATAGCTCTTCTGCCGACTCTGGGCCGCCAACATGTTCTGACGAACTAGGTGCACAACATCCACACATTGCTGCACCAATTCCGGTCCCGTCAAAACACGCTCACCCACCTCAAACCAATCGAGTGGAGTCCGACAAGGACGCCCATACAGAGCCTCATAGGGAGCCATGCCGATGCTCGAATGATAGCTGTTGTTATAGGCAAACTCCACCAACGGTAGGTGATGAATCCAACTCCCCTGCCACTCCAGGCAGCAGGATCTCAGCATGTCCTCCAAGGTCTGAATGGTCCTCTCAGACTGACCATCTGACTGTGGATGATACGCCGAGCTAAATGCCAACTCCGTGCCAAGAGCTCGCTGGAAACTCCTCCAGAATCCAGAAGTGAAGCGCGGATCCCGATCCGACACGATCGAAATGGGAACCCCATGCAACGGCACGATCCGCTCCATATACAAACGAGCCAACTTAGACACGCTCCAGCTGACCTTGACCGGTATAGCCGCGTCACCTTCGTCAGCCGATCCACCAGCAACCAAATACTGTCCTGCCCACTCGGGGTCCTCGGCAACCCCACCACAAAATCCGTGGTCACATGGTCCCACTTCCAAGCAGGAACATCCAAAGGCTGGAGAGTACCGCCTGGTCGCTGATGCTCCGCCTTCACCTGCTGACAGATCAGGCACCTGGCCACAAATTCTGCGACATCTCTCTTCATGCCAGGCCACCAGAACTGCCTCCGCAAGTTCCGATACATCTTCGTCGCACCCGGGTGCACAGTGTACCTGCTCCCATGAGCCTCGCGTAACACCGCACGACGAACCTGCTCCTCAGCTGGGACGTACAACCTGCCACGAAACCTCGCAGCACCGTCCTCGCCGAGCTCTACGTCAGCCATAGCCAGAATCCGGGGCAACTCAGGGTCCGCATGCTCAGCCTCTGTCACCTGACGACGGATAGCAGGAGTGACAGTCAGACTCGCAAGCACTGCCAACCCTGGCTCCTGGGGAATCTTGAGCCTGAAAGATACTTCGGGCACTTGTTCCCAGAGCCTCAACTTCCTCAGCATCAAGGTACTGACCGCAACCTTCCGACTCAAGGCATCGGCGACGACATTCATCCTTCCCGGCTGATAAGACAGGGTGAAGTCATAGTCCTTCATGAACTCCATCCAACGCCTCTGTCTGAGGTTCAGATCTCTCTGCGAGAACACATACCTCAAACTCTGATGGTCAGTGAACACCTCGAACTTCTCACCGTACAGATAATGCCTCCAGATCTTCAGCGCGAAGATCACCGCCGCCAACTCAAGGTCATGGGTAGGGTAGTTCTCCTCATGGGGCTTTAGCTGCCGAGATGCATAAGCCACCACTCTACCATGCTGCATCAGAACAGCACCCAATCCAACCCCGGAAGCATCTGTACACACCACGAAACCTCCCGATCCAGAAGGCAAAACCAACACCGGAGCCGAGGTGAGCAACCTCTTCAGTTCACTGAAGCTCTGCTCACACTCCTCGGACCAAACGAAAGGCACATCCTTCCGCGTGAGCCTAGTCATCGGGGTCGCAATGCGGGAAAAATCCTGGATGAACCGACGATAATAACACGCAAGCCCCAAGAAACTCCGGATCTCCGTCACCGACCTCGGCCTCGGCCACTGCATCACTGCCTCGACCTTGGCGGGATCCACAGAAATGCCATCACCAGAAATCACGTGCCCCAGAAAGTGCACCTCGCTGAGCCAAAACTCGCACTTGCTGAGCTTCGCATACAACTGGTGATCTCGCAACGTCTGCAGCACCACACCCAAATGGTACGCATGCTCCTCAGCAGACTGCGAATAAACAAGGATGTCGTCCACGAAGATGATCACGAACTGGTCCAAATACGGATGAAACACCCTCTGCATCAAGTCCATGAAGGCAGCTGGGACATTGGTGAGCCCAAACGGCATCACCAGAAACTCATAATGCCCGTACCTCGAACTGAATGCAGTCTTCTCCACATCGGACTCGCGAATTCTCAGCTGATAGTAACCGGACCGCAAATCAATCCGCGAGAACACTCGCGCAGACTGCAACTGGTCGAACAAATCATCAATCCGCGGCAACGGATACTTGTTCTTAATGGTCACTTCATTCAGCTGCCGATAGTCCATGCATAGCCTCAGACTACCGTCCTTCTTCTTCACAAACAACACGGGCGCACCCCAAGGGGAAAAGCTCGGACGAATATACCCCTTGGCCAACAGTTCCTGCAACTGCGCCCTCAACTCCCTCAACTCAGCGGGGGCCATACGGTAGGGAGCCTTCGCCAAAGGTCCCGTACCAGGCACAACCTCGATCATGAAATCGATCTCCCGCTGGGGAGGTAATCCAGGCAACTCCTCAGGAAAAACGTCGGGAAACTTGCACACCACCGCAATGTCCTCGACATCCGGCTCCATCCGGTCAGACACAACCACAGACGCAAGAAAACCCTGACAACCTGAATCAAGCAACCGACGGGCTCGAATAGCAGAGATAAGAAATCGAGAAGAGGCGGAACGGATACCTTGGAAATAGAAGGTCCTCTTGCTCGGATGCTGGAAGTAGACCCTCTTCATTCCACAATCCACCACCGCTCCATGAGTCTCGAGCCAATCCATGCCTAGAATCACGTCGTAATCCCGAAGCTGCAACGCATACAACCTGCCTGGCATACTCCGCCCATCGATCCACACCGGAACCTGGTCGAAGCAATACGGAGTGACCATAAAGTCACCCGAAGGCAACTCCACTGCCAAATCACAGGACAACTGGGTCACCGGCTCCTCGACGCTCGACGCGAAATCCTCCGAAATAAACGAATGAGACGCGCCAGAATCGAACAAAACCCGAGCCGCACAACCCAAAATCTGAACGGTACCTTCCACGAGCTGCGACGCCACTGCCTCTGCCCTGGTCAAGTGCGTGATCTGGCCACAAGCTCTCTGCCTGCCTCCCATGCTAGCTGACCTGGGTAGCGGCGGATACTATCCCTGCTGCTGCTGCTGCTGCCTCTGCTGCTGGGGAACCTGCTGCTGCTGAGGAAACTGCTGCTGCGGCCTCTGAGGACAGTCACGCGCCATGTGCCCTGGCTGGTCACACCGAAAACAGATAATCGGCGCCGTGCACTGCCTGCATGGGTGGGTCCCACCACACCGTGGACAAAGTCCCCGCGATCCACCCACTGATCCCTGACGCTGAAAAGGAATCGGCTGCTGTACACTGCCCGATGAAGCCTGCCCCTGATCCTTGTGCTTCTTCCGGAGACTCTTCTTCAAGAACTTCTTGATCTTCGAGCCAAAGGACGCAGATCCTGCCACTGACGCTGCCGGTGCCGGTACTCCTGAACCACCCGACGCATGCTGGAAGGAACCCTGCTGCTGGGTAGCCGACTGCTGGCTGCGACCTGACACAGACTGCCCCTGGCTGATCGGTCCTCGAGTCCTCTGCATATCCATCTCCAGGGAAATCGCAACACGAGACGCCGTCTCTAGATCAGTGGCCCCATTCGCGATCAAATGGTGCCTCAGCTCCAACCTCAAGCCCTGCACAAACTGCGTCGTCCTCACCCTCTCATGCTCCATGATATGAGGTGCGTACCGACCCAGCTCGACAAATCGGGCCCTGTACTGCAACACGGACATGTCACCCTGCACCAGCTCCAGAAACTCCCGCATCCGCTACGTAGCAACGACGTCTGGACAGTACGTACGCTCGAAAGCACTGACAAAGTCACCCCACTCGACCTGCTCAAGTGGGCGAAGCTAAAAGGACGTCTTCCACTCGGAAGACCACCACCTCCGAGCCGTACCCTGCAACTGGTTGTAGGCCAACACCACTCTGTCCTCGGCAGTACTCTTCGCAGAACTGAACACCCGCTCCATCTCATCAAGCCAATCACGAGCCGCATCAGGGTCTGCCTGGCCGCTAAAGTAAGGTGGATGGAACTGCATGAAGTTCCTCACCGCTCGGCCCGGCCCACCCCTGACTGACGAGCCCTCACCGGCCTCTCCGCCGAACTGCTGAGCCATGAGATGGTACATGCCACGGAAGAAATCCTCGGCCCCCGGAGCTCTCGCAGCATCCTCGGCCTCGGTAGCTCCCGGAACTCTACTATGCTCCTCCTGGTCCCTCTGGACCCCCTGCTGAATCTCCTGACCTCCAGCCGACTGCCCCTGCTGAGAGCGAGAACTCCTCCTCGGCGCCATCCTCGCTCCTCAAGCACAAGACAGAAAACACGGAAACGGCAATGTCAGAATAAAACACGCGGTGCCCAATGCCAGTGTCACCTGTACATCATCGTTGTGGACTAGTGGACCACTACAATTACCTATGATTCTCATGTAATTCCACAACCGCGCTCTGATACCAGCTGTAACGACCCGAGAATCCGATTACCGGGAAGGCCCGATAACCCGAGACTCGCACCGCCACCCACGAGCCCGAAGACTCGGAAGGGTTAAAAGGATGGTGTGGAAACTACACAAGTATCACAAATAATTGCAGAAAATAAACAGTTATAATATTAAGCAGGAAATAAATTAACAATTTACATGGTCCACAATAGAAATAACAACAACAGCAACAGTAGTCCACGACTAGTACAGTGACAAGAAGAAAAGTACAGCTACACGGGACATACCCCGGCTCTGACCTCTGGCACTACCTCTGGGCACCCGCCCCATGCTGCGCTCCTGACGCGCTCCCCGAAGGTGGCGTCTCACCTGAAACACGGTGAAAACACGCAGGGAATGAGTCTCAGAACAAGACTCAGTAGGGATCACTCGAACCCTACCTCGTAAAACGAGAAACCACTACTCTAGCGGTAGGAAAGTACCTCGGAAAGGAAAGCCCTGTACTCTACAGAACTAGACCCTACGGCACGCAAACCGACACACGTGCCACGGTACGAGAAGACCGAAACTCAACGGTCGAACCGTCAAACCCGAAGGTCGGAAACACACGACTGGCAGTCTGACACTCCGTACTCGACAGGAGTACCACCCACTAGAAGCACAGCCGGTAGCGTCCCCTGACGTCTTACACCGCACCGCAGGTGAACCGCCTGACGTGGTAGGTCCTACCCGAGGCGCAAACACCGTACAAGTAACCACAAACAAGTAACTAGCTGGGGTCACGCCCGTCGACGTGGGTCCAACCGCCCCCAACCACGTGTGCACACACAGACCTTGCGTCACTAGGTCTGGTCCTCTGACCGGTTTTCCCCCGTAGCCGGACTCTGGCTACCGATGAGGGGCCTACGGTAACCGGTCCACAAACCGTCTCGAAAGGTGGGTGCCCGTACACCACTCCCAGGTGAGACCAGCACCTCGTACTGGTGGGCTACGACTAGTGGAGGGTCACTGAAGGAGTAGACTCTCAAGTCAACGAAAAATGACGTCCGAGTCCGACAACGTGTGGGAATCACCCCACGCACTAGCTCCGTCGCACGGTGACCATGGTCGGAAAAGAAACAGACGCACTGCCCACGGTCAAACGCCTGACCGAGGCAAACGGGACTTCCGGACACCAAAGACACGGTCACGGAACTCCACGGGGTGCCCGGGACGCACACACGGCCCAAGGGGAACACCCAACAACGAACCAAATCGCGCTAGGGATACCTAGCGCGACAGGGCATGTCGCGCTAGGGTCCCCTAGCGCAACAAGGGATGTCGCGCTATGGCCCCATAGCGCGACACGAACTATCGCGCTAGGGAACCCTAGCGCGACAGGGACAATCGCGCTAGGTCCTCCTAGCGCGACAATGATGATCGCGCTAGGACCCCATAGCGCGACACGAACCACCAAA
The DNA here is from genome assembly GCA_022559845.1 of Amorphophallus konjac. NCBI lineage: Eukaryota > Viridiplantae > Streptophyta > Magnoliopsida > Alismatales > Araceae > Amorphophallus > Amorphophallus konjac. The sequence continues at coordinate 64,643 of JAHNEJ010002830.1, read as the reverse complement.
CTGTTCATCTTCTCCGATGAACGCGCTCGGTCGGGGCGGCGCGACATTCAAGAACGCGCTACTGGAGTATAGCGCGTTCTCAGTCCGCAGCCGAAAACGGTAAGAACGCCCAAAAATTCTAACCACGCCCCCATACCTCCATAGGAGAGGGGGAAAACAAAGGGGAAGACCCCTGGGGACCCCTAGCATGATTCTAAGTCCTCAAAACACGAATCCATGCATTGAATCCATAGATCGGGCGAGCTCTCCCCAAATCATGGAAAAACCCAAAAATGCTCAAATGATCCCCTCTCGGCCTCCCCGCGGCCTATAAATCGCGGAAAAGATCGGCATGAGGCTAAGGAACGTCACCCTACCTCAATGGAGCGAATGCTCCGCCGGATCGATCACGAATCACGAAGAATGCTCGAAGCTTCACGAACTCCCCACGCTTCCCACGCTCGCCGCACGCCCACGAGATCGTCTCACCGTCGCCCACGCGTCCGCGCCGTCGCCCCGCCGCCGTCCGTAGCCGGAGAGGGGTTCGCCGTGTCCGAATGGGAGAGAGGGAGAGAGGAGGGTGGCTCACGGTCGCGAGAGAGAGAGAGGAAGAGGAAGAAGAAAGAGAAAAGGGAAAAAGAAAAGAAAAAGGATTAGGCTTTATAGAAAATCCGAATTTTCGGAAAAATACCAAAAAATAGAAAAATACATTTACGGAATCCTCGGAACGCACCGATCGCAACGGTACCACTCGTGCCCGGGTGAACGGCCCAGTTAACCCGCAGCGAGCGTCCGAAGGAAAAGCCGAAACCCGCGCCGGAAATCCGGAAACACGCGCGGAAAAGCCGCGGAACGCCTCCGGGCCTCCGAAACGACTCCGGATCGCGCCGATCTGAACACGAAAGATGTCCGAAATGAAATTTCAGACACAACAGAGCTGGACGCTCCGAAAACCAGATCCGGGACCCACGAAGAAGGATCCGAATGGTCCGGGATATTACAATATTAGACTATGGAAAAAGCAAACAAATGTTATATCTCCTAGCATGCAAAGTATGAAACATACACACTAACTAACAATATTAGACTACATAATGCAATGGCCTTTGCCCACGCTCTCACATCTGGTGGCACGGGCATCTTTGTAGTGTCATCCCAACCCCACCCTGTACGGACGAGCAATTGTTCGATCATGTGGTACATCCTTTTCAAATTCTTCCACTTATTGGTCAAATTGTTTACGTCGGCATTCTTACGTGTCTCACGATTAAAGGGTCCCAATATGTCAGTCCAAATATATTGCTTGAAAGTTCCTTGGTTGTAATTGTTCTTGTGGTACTCATCAATTAAGAGCTTTAAAAGATATTTGTCTTCTTTGATAGTCCAGTTGGTCACCATTGACTTATCTTTTGGGTCTGCCATGTGCTTCACTCATAAAAACTTTTTAAAATATCAAGATAATTTTGTTAGATAAAATATCTGAGTTCAATTATCTTAGATCAGATTAGGAAAGTTAGATAAAATATCTACACTTTCTCACATAGACCCTTATCTGAATTTCCACTAAAAGATGGTAGCAGAGAATTAAGATCAGGACAGTTCGTGCACTTGGACTGGTCGTGCTGCATCAGTGCAAGAGATATTCTAAACATCTTTTAGATCAGGACAGTTCACATTAAACAAAAGGGGATGGTGGTTGGCAGCAAAAGGGGGAAGAAGAAGTCATTTTTTCTTCCTTGACCAATTTTGCCTCCTTGGCGGAAAAAACAAGCCCGATCATGATTAGAAGGAATAGAAGCCTGATTATCTGAAAGTATATTTTCTTTGTCAAAGGAAGTTCATTCTTTTTTCATATCAAATGTGAGCCCGACAACTAAGATTACATCATTTCACATAAGAAAAAAAATAGGGGGCAATGATTCTGCAAACGAATGTGAGAGAACAAGCACAACACAAAGGGCACGAACAGTGAGTGATGGAGAGAGTAACGACAAAAACGTATGTACATGGCATTCACATGCCTCATGTATATGAGAGATGAAAGTCTTATGTTAATTTACAGCTAAAAACTTCCCTCAGACATAGTGAGTACATATTATAGCAGCTCCAATTTAAGTATGACAAATCGAATAGCATCCGTAAACTCAAATTTATCCATCAACCTATGTACATATACCCCATATACAATGGCCATTTTATCTCCCATCAGAAGTGATGTGCAAATAAAATTTTTTCAGGAGCGATGCAATACCTATATTATTTATTGTTCATCACAATGACAGGAATTAGGGAGATAATGAAGTGAATGTTTCAACAGACTCAACATACTTGCCTACGCCATCCAGGTCCCCCCAAGAGGTGTATTTATCTTCGTAATACCCATAGTCAACAGACAGTTTCATCTGTCACAGATGAAGACACGAAGGACCTATATATGCATAAACATGAAAGTAATATTATGTAAACTCTTACCAGGTCGATTCCGATCATGAATGCAAAGGCTTACCGGGCAACTACAGAGATATCACGACGACAAGAACACACCAAACAGATTGACATCAAAATCAACACTTGTGCTCGACTATGGCTACCCCATTAAATTTTCAAATCAAATGAACAACATTTTCATGCATACCTTCCCACAACCGTCTGTCTCTAAGCAATGCGATGCCCCCCACAAAAACGTAGTAGATGGCTCACCTCTGCCATAGGCACGATCGAAGTAGTGGGAAGGCCATGTTTTATAGATGGCTACCAACTACTGTAGATTCACAAGAATGGTGTGAACCCTATGACTGGAGGGGATGGAACACTGCAACTCACCTGTAGCTGACGCACCTAGGGCCTGCGACTACTTCGAGAACACCGTCGTCCTCTTCCTCCGAACGATCGGACAAGACGAAGGGTGAAGGTTTCCCTCTCTTTTATGATGGAAAGGAGGGTTTCACGAGGGAGACGACAACTACGCCGTACGTGTCGCTTGACGGAGGGGTGGGTGAGAGACATAAATTCCGAAGGAGACAGAGGGCTAGGGGCTGAGAGGTCGTCCTCTCCCTCTAGGCTTGCAGACGGAAAGAGGGGTTGTGGTGCGGACACCAGGGCGATCACGTGACACGTCGGCGAACCGACGGTGCCATACGCGGAGCGCCAAGTGGACTACATCGGCTTCCCATCGAGTTGGGGATCATTTGGCTTCAATTTGGACACTTTTAGCATTAAATTTGGGCTTGTATTGAAGATTATACATGGGTTTTCATATTGGACTGGTTGCTAGACCCTTAAAAGGCCAAGTGGTTAAAGGCCCTTAGGCTTTCCTTAAGAAAGGAAAGGCCTTGGACCAATATGAAGCACCCATTAGCCTAGCAAGGCCCAATTGGGCTCCCTTTCTATAGGGGCTTGAAAGGAAAGGCCTTGGATCAATATGAAGCACCCATTAGCCTAGCAAGGCCCAATTGGGCTCCCTTTCTATATGGGCTCTCTAAATGGGAGAGGCCTTATACAAGCATGGGCTTCACTCATGGGTTTACAAGGTTGGAAGGGGCCTTAAGCAAGAGGAGGAGAATGGGCTGGCCATGAGCCAAAGTGGCCCATTCAAGGCCCATTGAAGGGGGCGCCCCCTTCCTTGGCTTATTAGGCTAGAAAATTCTTAATTTTCTTCTTTCTTCTCTCCATTTACCACATGGGAGTATTAGAAGGCTGCTGGTCAATTTTCCAATGACTGCCACCTAACATTTTACAAGAAAATTCAAAGTTAGGTGAACCACCATTGCCCCTTGTCCCCCCCTTTCACTATCACATTGTAATGGCACCCTTCCCCCTCTCTCATTGTGTATCCCATGCAGCCCCCTCCCCTCCATTGCCTATTTAAAGGCTTGTACAATGTGTGTTTAAGGATTGATGAAAATATTTTGTGAGAAATTGCCTTAAGTGAGTGATTCACTTCTCCTTCTTTGGGTGTGACTCCCAACCCTATCCTGTGACTGGACATCATTCAGGTCGTGAGACTCGACCCTCTACCCCCCTCTTCCTCTTATCTTATGGTTCCACCTGATTTATCCCTGATACTACTACGAGTTAGCAAGGATTCAGCGCTGGTTTCGTGACGATCCGAGTTCGGGAGCTCCGGTGGCGATTTTCCTCGTGGCGGCGCGCAGATCTGTCCCAAAGTGCAGTCCAGATCTGAAGATGTCTGTGTATTAATTCTTGGAGCCCAACCCCGACGCCATATGCAGTTACTTTCTAAAGAGAAGTCGTAGTGTTTCAAGTCCTCTTCGCGTTACCGCTGGTTTCGCCTCGATCCGTGACCAGTGCTGATCGTGCCAACAGATCTCGTGGGATCACGCGGGCTGGTCTGAGCAGGTCCGGCTGAAATCTGAGTCGACTTTCAGAGCCTACCCCACCTTCATCCGGCCAAGATCCGTGTGAGAGGCCTTCAGAGTATTTCTTCCTCAGGGCGTCGCCAACGTTATCCCATAAAGAACACCCAGATCCGACATCGGCAACCATTATTTCATATTTTTACCGTGTCACTGTGCAGTTCTGTGAGCACAAAACCAGAACCTCAGAAGATTCGTCACTGCGCCCAGATCTGAAGGCATCTGTTCGCGATCTTCGGAGTGAAGATACTACATCCAGTCGCCTATATTCTCCAACAAACGGCGCTCCGATCGGGCATCGAATCTAGCCGTACAAGCCTCCGCAAGCTCGCTGCGCAAGGTGACCAACGCGGGCAGAATCGGGTCGGCTTTCCGTCGGCATACCCGAGCGGCTCCGGCATGCGTTCCTCGCCTCCTGCGAGTGTGGCCCATCAACCCGGGTTCCAGCAACCCCAACATTGGCATTTGTAGCCCTATACCTCCCTGCGTGGAGTGGGCAAATATTTCTGAAAGTGTAATCTTATTGCATTTGTATATCGGGGTTGTTCGGAAATCGGCCGGGAATCTTCCCCACGCCTAGGCGTGGAGGTACGTGCTCGTTCCGATCCTCACATTTGCTGTTTAGTATACTTTCTATATTGCTGCGTTTGTGAGATTAGGGCCGTTAGCCAGTTCAAATTCACCGCGATTGTGAGTTGTGAGCGCCCGTTCCGTGGCTCCAATCGAGCACCGAGCGCGAATTAGCACCCTAGGCGACGGTGGTTTCTTAATCGCCGCGATCCCCACATTTCCCTCGCAAGGGACGATCGTCGGGCTCAAGAGAGTCGCTGTTGAGAGACGTCTCCACCCGGAGAATACAACGATGGTCAGCCGCCCGGCTTGCCTTAGTGTGCTAGTGCTGGTTGCACATCGAGTCGGTCGTACGTCTTAGCCCGAGTCGGTCATCCGTCCCGCATCAAATTGATATCAGAGCATCGTTCAAGTCTAGGGTCATTTAAGTCTAAGGTTGCATTTACATTCCTCTACTCGGTATATCAAAAGGTGCGACACGAACGTTAGGCTATGCCTATCGGGAAGGCCGCACACTTGCGCGAGTGATCTTCAGATCGCTTAGCTCCGCCACGTACCGAATAGTGGGTTAAGTCTAGGTTCCTAGTTAGTGCATTCCCACATAGTCATGTCTAGCATGTAGTTCCGCCAAATTCACATGGATTCCCCATCACCCGGGCAATATGGCCGTTGGTCCACCCATGGGCTTGGCAACCATCCTCTCCCCTTTCGTAGGCCCAAAGCCTCTGATTTTTATGGCTCTAATGATCCGGGCGACTACCTCAATTGGGAGGCCACGATGGACAAATATTTTCAATGTTACACCATGTCCGATGCCATGCAAGTTAGTTTTGCCCGAGAGAGGCTTGTCCACAAAGCCGCCTGGAAATGGGAGAGCATTGAGCGCATGAGAGAGGTTAGGAGGCAAAGGCCCATCGAGTCGTGGCATGAGATGAAGGACGAACTTAGGAAGTCTACCTACCCGGCCCGGTCACCTCCAACCGACCCCACCCAATCACATCCACCCAAGTGGGCCATAATCGGAGGCAACGCGCCGCGCATGTAGAAGAGCCGAGGTCCACGACTAAGCCGAGTTCATATGGGAGAGTCCACCACATTACTCCTACTCCAAACCCCATCATTGCCAAACTCTTCCAACTCATTTTGGATAAAATGGATAGGAAGTGTGCTTATATCGAGTCCCTGCTTCCCCCTTGCCTACCTCCTAGAAAGGGAGGAACCAAACACGAACCTAAGGGGGTAACAGCCGGTAGTCCCAATCCGGTGCCATCTATGGTTCCATCCCACGGTCCCCTCCCCATCATAGTGGATCCTCGTTCCCCACCCACGAGAGCCCCTTTGCCTATACCCCCTGTCTGTCAGGAGGATAAGGGTAAGGACGCACTTATCAAGGAGCGTAGTGGTTCACGACAGCAGTGTTATCGCTGCCTGGGATTCGGCCACTTTGCAGGACAGTGTCCCACTCGGACATCTCGAGCTCTAGGGGACAAAAGGGTTGGAGAAGCCTCACTCTCCGATCTTTATTTGGAGCCTTCTCAGCCAGAGCTACCCGTGTTTCTAAGGGGAAAGCTACTCATAGCCGAGCCACTCTTTAGCTGGCTTAAGATAGGTTTGGTCCCATCTCCCCTCCCATATATGGACCCTATCCTACCTCTGGTGCCAATCCATTCATTTCACACCACTTTCCGGTCTAGTCACCGTGTGGATACATTGGATGACATTCTTAAAGGGTTAGACCGGCAACTAACTTTTATGCACTTGTTGGCCCCAAGCTTTGACCAACCTATAGGTCGTAGCTTCACACATCCATCCTTAGGGTCTATCACCTCCGTGTACACTGTGCGCCATATCACCATGGAGGTTCTTTTACTCCTCCCCTTACCGGCCGAGCTTGACTTCACTCCTTTTATCCCGAGGGAGGAGCCCTATCTGCTATACACAGTCCCATCTACGTCGATGGATGAAGGTGACCATCAACACCTTCTAGAATTCCACACATGGGACCTTGAGATGAGGGAATCCATATCGAGGGGCCATACATTCTTTGATCCCTTCGATCCCTTTTTTCATGGGCCCTTTGACTCACAACCTCCACTCCACCTCTTTGAGGAAGTCCACTTTCACATCCCTTTCCCACGGGCCGGGCCACCTACGCCCACCAAGCCCTATACACCTACATCCGGCCCTCCTAGCCCTCCCAAGTCTCCCAAATCCAATGGGCAGTTTCATGCTAGGGACAAAGTAGGATGTCTAGGAGTCCCACTTTTCGCCAACCACCGGTTGCCACTAGTGTATACAGGGCACATGTTCGGGTGTCCTGGTCCACCATTGCATATGCATAGTCTGCATAACCATAGGTTTGTCTAAGTTTAAGTGTGTGTGTTTGTTTCTATGGTTTGTTTTCTTTCATATGGTTTGCATTAAGTCGTGTCAATAAACGGCCAGTCAAAGCACATATAAGGAGGTAGCCGATGCATGCTACATATCCGTGGATTCAAAGGGAGAGTACGTCTAGATCAGGGTCATACCTGATTGGTTTCCTCCCGGAGACCAAAAGCCACTCTAAGTCTACGATCCCCACCCTTTCCGGGTCAAGAAACAAGTGGGTCCGAATGCGTACGATATTGAACTACCGGGTGACTATGGTGTCAGTTCGACGTTCCATGTTTCAGATCTGGTAGCATATTGGAACCCGCGGTGATCCCTAGTGAGCTTTGGGCTTTCTCCTTCTATTGTGAGTGATACACCACCCGAGAGTCCACCTCTTCCAGCCTCAACGCATGCATATAGATTGTATACTGGATGAGCAGGTGATCACCACAAGGAACGGCGCATATCCACACGTCCTAGTGCATTGGCGAGGATGCCCCACGATGACCAACACCTTGATCGCATGCGGAGAATGCAAGCCTCGAGACCCTTACTCGACGGGGTCGAGTTCCTCCCACCCGGGGAGAATTGGTGCGGACACCAGGGCGATCACGTGACACGTCGGCGAACCGACGGTGCCATACGCGGAGCGCCAAGTGGACTACATCGGCTTCCCATCGAGTTGGGGATCATTTGGCTTCAATTTGGACACTTTTAGCATTAAATTTGGGCTTGTATTGAAGATTATACATGGGTTTTCATATTGGGCTGGTTGCTAGACCCTTAAAAGGCCAAGTGGTTAAAGGCCCTTAGGCTTTCCTTAAGAAAGGAAAGGCCTTAGACCAATATGAAGCACCCATTAGCCTAGCAAGGCCCAATTGGGCTCCCTTTCTATATGGGCTCTCTAAATGGGAGAGGCCTTATACAAGCATGGGCTTCACTCATGGGTTTACAAGGTTGGAAGGGGCCTTAAGCAAGAGGAGGAGAATGGGCTGGCCATGAGCCAAAGTGGCCCATTCAAGGCCCATTGAAGGGGGCGCCCCCTTCCTTGGCTTATTAGGCTAGAAAATTCTTAATTTTCTTCTTTCTTCTCTCCATTTACCACATGGGAGTATTAGAAGGCTGCTGGTCAATTTTCCAATGGCTGCCACCTAACATTTTACAAGAAAATTCAAAGTTAGGTGAACCACCATTGCCCCATGTCCCCCCCTTTCACTATCACATTGTAATGGCACCCTTCCCCCTCTCTCATTGTGTATCCCACGCAGCCCCCTCCACTCCATTGTCTATTTAAAGTCTTGTACAATGTGTGTTTAAGGATTGATGAAAATATTTTGTGAGAAATTGCCTTAAGTGAGTGATTCACTTCTCCTTCTTTGGGTGTGACTCCCAACCCTGTCCTGTGACTGGACAGTATTCAGGTCGTGAGACTCTACCCTCTACCCCCCCTCTTCCTCTTATCTTCTGGTTCCACCTGATTTATCCCTGATACTACTACGAGTTAGCAAGGATTCAGCGCTGGTTTCGTGACGATCCGAGTTCGGGAGCTCCGGTGGTGATTTTCCTCGTGGCGGCGCGCAGATCTGTCCCAGAGTGCAGTCCAGATCTGAAGATGTCTGTGTATTAATTCTTGGAGCCCAACCCCGACGCCATATGCAGTTGCTTTCTAAATAGAAGTCATAGTGTTTCAAGTCCTCTTCGCATTACCGTTGGTTTCGCCTCGATCCGTGACCGGTGCTGATCGTGCCGACAGATCTCGTGGGATCACGCGGGCTGGTCTGAGCAGGTCCGGCTGAAATCTGAGTCGGCTTTCAGAGCCTGCCCCACCTTCATCCGGCCAAGATCTATGTGAGAGGTCTTCAGAGTATTTCTTCCTCAGGGCGTCGCCGACGTTCTCCCACAAAGAACACCCCGATACGACATCGGCAACCATTATTTCATATTTTTACCGTGTCACTGTACAGTTCTGTGAGCACAAAACCAGAACCTCAGAAGATTCATCACTGCACCCAGATCTGAAGGCATCTGTTCGAGATCTTCGGAGTGAAGATACTACATCCAGTCGCCGACATTCTCCAACAAACAGCGCTCCGATCGGGCATCGGATCTAGCCGTACAAGCCTCCGCAAACTCGCTGCACAGGGTGACCAGCGTGGGCAGAACCGGGTCGGCTTTCCGTCGGCGTACCCGAGCGGCTCCGGCACGCGTTCCTCGCCTCCTGCGAGTGTGGCCCATCAACCCGGGTTCCAGCAACCCCAACATTGGCATTTGTAGCCCTATACCTCCCTGCGTGGAGTGGGCAAATATTTTTGAAAGTGTAATCTTATTGCATTTGTATATCGGGGTTGTTTGGAAATCGGTCGGGAATCTTCCCCACGCCTAGGCGTGGAGGTACGTGCTCGTTCCGATCCTCACATTTGCTGTTTAGTATACTTTCTATATTGCTGCGTTTGTGAGATTAGGGCCGTTAGCCAGTTCAAATTCACCATGATTGTGAGTTGTGAGCGCCCGTTCCGTGGCTCCAATCGAGCACCGAGCGCGAATTAGCACCCTAGGCGACGGTGGTTTCTTAATCACCGCGATCCCCACGTTTCCCTCGCAAGGGACGATCGTCGGGCTCAAGAGAGTCACTGTTGAGAGACGTCTTCACCCGGAGAATACCACGGTGGTCAGCCGCCCGGCTTGCCTTAGTGTGCTAGTGCTGGTCGCACATCGAGTCGGTCGTACGTCTTAGCCCGAGTCGGTCATCCGTCCCGCATCAGGTTGGTGATGGAAAGGCAAAGCAGCGTGAGGAGGACGAACAATGAGTCGATGGCATTGTCTCACATAGGGTGGGTGAGGGGAATAAATTCCAGAGGGGTGCAGAGGGCGAGGGCTGGGAGGTTCTCTCCCTACAGGTTGCGAAAGGGACGACGACGTTGCTGTTCGCGAGGAGGAGGACGACGACATTAATTGCGGTGCATGCTTCGAGCTCTACGTGTGGCAGGTGAAAAGGTAAGGGCATAGGCCACATTTCACATTTGGGATTAAGTTACCCCACCTCCGGAGGTGGGGTAGGTTAATCCGAGTTAACTCAGGATAACTCCTATTTAATCGGGTTACAGAATCTTAAACCTACCAAATTAAGTTGAGTTAACTTTGGAACAAAAGAGGGTTAATCCTAGGTTAATCCCCAACCAAAGTGGGGCTTAGAGTTTTCCCTCATTCTAATCGGATTGATTTTTTTGTCTATCAAAATAAAAGAGGGACAAATTGGGAGTTATCCCCGAGACAAGTGGGGGATAACCCCCAATCAAAAAAAGGCTAACATATAATCTATCTAAGATAAGATGCTTTTTTCTTTGGTAGCAGAGATTATCTCAAGGAATACGTATGTTTCAACTTTTGAGCACCACTTTGGTAGCGGAATAAGCTAAAATCGAGTTAACTCAAGTGAGGCAACTTACCATTGTGTTAACCCAATTGTTACTTTGATAGAAGGAGATTAACTCAATCGGATTAACTTATTCACTTTTGTGTAAAATTACAAAATAACCATCAGTCACTATTCATTACACAGCATTTTGGGATATGAATAGTGTTTTTGCAACGCACAGTGATCCATTTCGCATGAACATTGTGCTAGAGAGAGAGAGAGAGAGAGAGATCTTGCAAGGTGGGGATAGGGATGAGGTTTATTTTTGTTGAGTATATTTAGACTAAAATCTAAATATTATCCTAATTACATTAATTTTGGTGATAATAAATCTGTGGATCAATTGTGGATAAAACTCTAATTATTGGTCATGACAACAAAACCATGATTTCATGATAACAATACTTTGGGTTAATGTTGATGAAAACAAAATCTTAGGGATAATTCAGATGAGAACAAAACCTTGAAGATATTTTGGTAATAGCAAAAATGTCAAAAAGTCTTCATGTACAAAAGCCCTCTAAAGAAAAGAAGCAGCATAAAAAAATGCCTAAGTGTCATATAGGAGCAAAAGAATAAAACTTATTCACTTAGGTGCTAGTATATGCATGAGCACAAACATAGTCAATGGAAGAGCAGCTAAAATAAAAATAGGTGCTGCAAAAATAGAAGCTAAGTTAACATAGGCGCACACATAGGTGCTGAACATGCACATAGGCGCATTAAAAGTCACTTAGGCGCAGACATAGTCGCAACAATGATAACATAGGCGTTAGATTCCATCGACTATCTACTTAAAGACTTAACATAGGCATAGAACTTAAAGTTGACATACTTGCATATCTTAAAAGTCAAACTAGGATCGCCTATCTAAAACAGATAGTCGCATACATTGGATAAAATCCTTCGACTATCTCAACCCTTAAGAACGTCTATCTGATAACATAGTCACTGGAACAAAGAGCTAAATTCACATAGGTGTAGTAGCTTAGGAGCTATCTTTCACTTAGTCGCTTATCTCAGAAGTCACATAGGTGCACTTCCATCGCCTATCATAACATAGCCTATCTGCGTGAAACACTTAATATAGGCGCAAAGACTTCGACTATCTCAAACTTTAAAAATGCATATCTAAACAAATAGTCGCATACATTGCCAAATATCACGTATATTATTAAGTTCACTTTGTTGTGTGGGAATGGCTGATCTAGAGGGGAGAGGTGAATAGATCTACCCCTCTTTTTCTAGATATAAAAAGATTGCAGCGGAATAAAACAACTAGCACATGAAACAAGAACATATACGCAAGATGATGAAGTGTAAATAGACAACGAGCCTAAGCAAACATCTAGCGCAGGGCAATCACGCACATGTAAACCACAAGAACATGGATTTTTAGGTGGTTCAAACTCAAACCCGAGTTCTACGTCCACCCCTCCCTTAAACCAAGTGAGGCTTCACTAGTGCCACCGCACTAAGCCGTTGTAAACACAGCAAACGGCACAACCGGCCAACCACAGAGAAGAGAAGCCCTCTGTCTATCTTCTTACAGAATCAGGTAGGGACTGAAACACCACAGACCGGAGAACACCTCCGTCTGTCTTCCTACAACACCGGTAGGGACGGTTCACAGTTTTTGATAAGAACAAACGAAAAAGAACAATGAAGAGCTCAGACAGAAGGAATGAAACACAGTGCTAGATGCAAATATTCTTGTCTAAGATGTGGAGAGCTTGGCTTGCTACGTTGGGATTCGTTGCTTCTTTGATGATGACTTTTTCTTGCAAGACAATGAATAGGTGGATGAGAAGCTCGCTGCCTTGAACCAGATCTTCACGAAAGGCTTGGAGCTCCTTGCCTTCTCCTCCTGCTTCCTCTTTTCTTCGTCTGATCGTGGCTGGCTTCTTGCGTTTCTTTTCTTCTCCGGGAGACCCAGCACCAGGTGACAGCTCCCTCTCTTCTTCCAGGTGCACCCGCGATCACGACAGCAGTAGCAGCAGCTTACCTTCACTTGTTGAACTCTCTCTCTTTCTAGCTCATGCATAAAACCCCTTGCTTGCATAGAAGTGCGTGTCACTTTTTACTGCCTAGGGGAGAGAGTTTTCCCTCCAAAAATGTTGTCATGCGATTGGTCCAGTGGGGACAGAAAAGTGTTATTTCAGACAGGATTTCTTTTGATAGCTGTTTGTGACCGCGGGGAGTCACTTGTCGTTTTATCCTCGCGGCGGGGGTGTACACTCACATTTTACGGAAGGTCGAGATAGGTTGACTGGGCACGCGGGGATTCCGGGGGTATTGAGAAGAAGACAGAGAGAACGATAGGAACGCATTGGAAGGGATGATGTATGGTTCATCATTCTGAGAGACTGGGACATGGATGGCTGGGTGGAATACGGACGTGCCAGTCGATTTCTCGACAATCACCTATGGAACCAAGGATTGACCGGGGAAGCATCGCCAGGACGTGGCACATGGCTCGAGGGATCGGGTGACACATGGATAGAAGGGGTTCCACGGATGCGAGTGCGTAGGTGATTATGGGGATTCGTGTACTGGACGTCTTTCCCCACCGGTCGCAAACAATATGTGTTTATTTTACATCGGATTGAATCCGAATACCTTTGTTTCTACTACCGAAGAAAGAGTCAGGGACCCTGGGAGCCACGACGTCGGGAGGACTTAGTCCGTGCAACAGCGACACAACAGGGATAACTGGGGGCAGAGAGACTGGTTCCGGCGAGGAGGGGGATCCGCTCCCTAACTGGATTACATGACTTATATGCCATGAAAGGCATCTATATTGGGGCATGAGAGCCCGATTACAATTGCTTGCAAGCCACGGGATAATTCCGTCATTCATGACGGTCCCCGGGTCATTACGTTATTGTGCAGGTACTTCCGCATTTGTACGTGGCATCCGGCAGAGGACCTATGACTCAGCAGGATGGCGCTCGAGGGGCATCACAATGTATTCCCGACATGAGAGAGTGTCAAGGTCTGGGCAGTGGGGGTGCCATATGCACCATTGTGCGGGGAGAAGTTGAGTGGTCGGGTGCCGCGGGCCCCGATGTGATTGGAGTACCTGGCAGTCGGGTGCCCGGGGCACCGTTGTGACTGAGTTGTTGGCAGTCGGGTGCCGGGGGCACCGTTGTGGCTGAAGTGGCTGGGTAGTCGGGTGCCGGCGGCACCGTTGTGACTGGGGTAGCTGGCAGTCGGGTGCTGGGGGCACCATTGTGACTGGGGTAGCTGGCAGTCGGGTGCCGGGGGGGGGGGGGGCACCGTTGTGACTGGAGTTGTTGAGCGGTCGGGTGCCGTGGGCCCCGATGTGACTGGAGTAGCTGGCAATCGGGTGCCGGGGGCACTGTTGTGACTGGAGTTGTTGAACGGTCGGGTGTCGCGGGCCCCGATGTGACTGGAGTAGCTGGCAGTCGGGTGCCGGGGGCACCGTTGTGACTGGAGTTGTTGGCAGTCGAGTGCCGGGGGCACCGTCGTGACTGAAGTAGCTGGGTAGTCGGGTGCCGGGGGCACCGTTGTGACTGGTGTAACTGGTAGTCGGGTGCCAGGGGCACCGTTGTGACTGGGGTAGCTGAGTGATCGGGTGCCACGGGCCCCGATGTGACTGGAGTAGCTGACAGCCGGGTGCCGGGGGCACCGTTGTGACTGGAGTTGTTGAGTGATCGGGTGTCACGGGCCCCAATGTGACTGGAGTAGCTGGCAGTCGGGTGCCGGGGGCACCATTGTGACTGGGGTTGTTGGCAGTTGGGTGCCAGAGGCACCGTTGTGACTGAAGGAGGCGGGCGCCGTGAAGAGGATGAGGCCCGAGTATAGGTATGTGTGCTCAACTGGTTTCATGCTATATGAGAGCCACGTGGGCTTTACAACTAGGCCAAGGAGGCCAAAGTACAACTGGCGCAAGCCACGGGACAATTCCGACGCGCAGGTCGGTCCCCGGGTCAATGCGTAATAAGGCGGATATCAGCGTGTTTTACAGAGGCTCTCCATGAGGAGATCGAGACAAGCCCAACTGCCTAGGTGGCAGGGGCGGTCGTGGGCTGGCGCCTGACGGAGGTTGGACGCGGCTCAAGGTGAGCGGTCGGGTCCGGGCCTCGGAAGGTGAATGTCGTCATGCCGGGGAGTTGAGGCCGGCCCCGGGAATATTGCTCCCGGGCCAGGGTCTGGATAACTTGAGTCATCAGTCCGAGCGGTCGGTGGCTAGCTCGAGGCGAGCGGTAGGCACGCGGTTCCATGATGAAAGTAGGTGCGGCATCATGGCATATGCGCGGCCACCGTGGGTTGTCATACGCGGGCGGACCCGGGATGCGGGTGTGTTCACCGTTGTCATAACGCCTTATATGCGACGGGCATGGACTTGTGTGCGATGGCTAGACACCGCGTGAGGGGAGTACGTGTGACATACCCTCGGCTTGTACGAGCCGATCAACAAGCCAACCGCTCGCGCACTTAGCTCCTCGCGTCCCTGACCCTTGCCGAAGGACTCGGGAGTCCGAGGGCGCAGCAGTTAGGTCGGAGGGTGTTGCATTGCATCCTTCATTCCATTCCTCATTGCATTTTTTTACCCGTTGAGCTCCCTAGGGGGGATTTTATAGTGGAAGGTGAAGGGTCATGGGGGGGTTTAGGCGGACTAGGTTGATGGTGAAAGCTGGTCCGCCTAAACCCTTCAAAAACCTTTTTTTTTAGTTTTCGGAGTGGGGAGGAGGGTTTAGGCGGACCAGCCCAAGGGGCTGGGCTGGTCCGCCTAAACCATGGGTTTAGGTGGACCAGACTGGGCCTCCAGTTTGGTCCGCCTAAACCCTTGGGTTTGGGCAGACTGGGGCTTTTTTTGATTAAAAAAGTTTTTTTTAAATTTTATGGGGGTTTAGGCCGACTTAGTTGGGTGTTTTTTTAATTAAAAAATACTTTCTTTATTGTAATGGGGGTTTAGGCGGACCAACCTTGGGGGTGAGGTTGGTCCGCCTAAACCCCTCCCCCCAGGGAGGTTTAGGCGGACCAGACCCAAGGCTGGGTCTGGTCCGCCTAAACCCCTCCCCGGAGGGGTTTACGCGGGTTTGACCGAGGTTTACCGTGGGTTTGACGGGGGTTTGACTGGGGTTTGACTGAGGGTTAGACTGGGATTGTCCTGCCATAAATAGAAATTTTCTTCCGAGGGCTCCGCCCCCGGAAACCCCCGCAAGGGGCGCTGCCCCCTTGACCCCCGCGACCTGACCGCGCAGGTCGATCCGCGTGCGAGGGCGCACGATGGTGGTGCATGGCGCAATGGGTTGCTGGGAGTTGTGAGTTGGGCTCGGACTTGCTGTAGCGTGGCTGGAGCATACGCGCCCACTAGGTGCTCGGGGAAATTCTCGACACGCTTGTGTGGGCCGTATAAGGGTGCTGTGATCTCCTGAAGCTTGTGGTTGGTCCCAGGTGGGTCTTCCTTTGACTTCAGAGAGCTGGAGGAAGGCGACTCGAGGGTAGACCCCGGCCTCGTTGCTGGGTGCCACATGGCATGGCTTGTAGTCAGGGCGCCCCCGGGTCGGCTCGGGCAACTGTGTTGAACACGGGTAAACCCGTAAACTGAGTGATCAGGGGTGGGCCCGATCGATTGCTGATGTTGCCACGTGTCACGGCTAGCTGGTTAGGACCCTTGGTTGGGCCCGCTGACTGGGGCGTCGACATGATGATGCCGTTTGTCTGGTGGTCGGGGTGACCCTCGCTCCTTGGCGAAGAGTCGCCTGATGCAGCAGGCTGTTCTGAGTCCCGAGTTAACCCGGTTGTTGAAGCATCGGTGGTATAATACCGTATGCAGGGTGTCCGGGGGTGATCTCCGAATCTTCACAGAGTGCCGTAAGGTACGGCCGGTTGTCCCGAATTCCAAAACTGACCCGGTTGTCGGGAAACTGGCTGGCATAGTGCCATTTGCTCGGGGCCGATCCCCAGTTGTTATGTTGCGCCGCTTGACCCGACGAAGTGTCTCGATTTTCGAGCTCAACTTGACTGGTAGAGTAACTTTTGCGATGTGCCGTTTTGCTCCATTTAGGGAGTATTTCCCTATGCTTAATCCTCGATTAATTCGAGAAAATAAGCCGATGCCAACAATAGCCCAGAGAAATATTTGATAAGGACACTTCTTCAATTTCAAATCTGAGCATTTAATGACCCTCAGAGAAGGATATCTTGTGGTCTGCATTCTTATTGGCTCTGGTCACTTCTATGCACAGAGTACTTTTCTAGGAGCATCTTCCATTGGTTGACAGCAAATAGGTAGTGACATGATGCCAGACTTTTCCCAGATTTGAACCCTGTCCTAGCATTCTCCAAAAAGGTGTGTTAGATGTGATGATGATGGCTGGGACATGTGACAGACTCAGAACTTTCCTCCAGACCTCGAAATCCATGTTTTTGAAGGTTTTCGGTATATATATAATTAATCTCTGGAAGACCTGACGAATCTGACAGAAAGGGCTTAAAAAGCTTCTGGGAGAACAGTGGTGTTGACCTGCTGAGATGGAGGTGTCGACACTTCTGATGAAAACTTCTTATATAACGGTCTCTGGAAGCCCATGGTGCCGACCTTCTGTGATAGAAGTGTCAACACTCCTTTAGTCAATCGCCAGTATAGGGTTTCTGGAAGCTGTCTGAGCTGGTGAGGTCAACCTGTCTGAATCCTGAGGGCCACCTGTCTTGGTGAAAGGCTGTTTATAACGCTCTCTGGGAGGCAGGCAGGTCGACCTCCTATAATAGGCAGGTCAACACTGCAAGACGTAGAAGCGTTTATAACGCATTCTGTGAGCTGCACAGGTCGACCTCCTAAGACAGGAGTGTCGACACTTGTCCTTTTTCAGCCTTGCTTGGGCGTGTTCACTGAGCTGTAACTTTTGCCATTTTTAATGGTTCGTTTGGCTTATCTGTCATGAGAATATCAACTATGTCAACCATCAAGAGATGAGAATATTAATGACTTATAGTGTTGGAGATTATCAAAATCGTAGGGACACAACATTTTCCCCTTTTTTGATGATGGCAACACTGTGAGTCATTACATAGAAATTTTAATCCAAATCAAGCATTTTCATGACACGAACATATATAGAGATGTAGCATGAATGATGCATGGGCTATGCTCCCCCTTACTCCTTAAATGAGACCGAGCTGCAGCATGCACTTTAACAAGTGACTCTCCCCCTGAATGGATGACTCGCCAAGAACTCTCCCCCTTGATGTAGCTCTCCCTCGAAATGTATGGATGATGAATGTGACTCACCAAGATCTCTCCCCCTTTGACATCAGCAAAAGGAGGGCCAAAAGATGGTGGAGAGAAGAGAGGGTATGAAAATGAGTCATTTTGGATAACTATAACCCATGAGAGAAGTTGAAGATACAATCTGATACAAGTGTCATAGTCCAGAAAAAAGGACAATTCTGAGAGAGTCAACCATTATACAAATATGAAACAAGTCCTTATTGATTTTGCATGGTTCAAATCTAATGAAATCTGAGTTCATCAAACAGAGTTGAAAAGCATCTACATCCATGTTTTAATAGAAATAAACCAAAATTGCATATCATAACAAAGTTTAACCTTCCTTTGACTTACACATTCATATTCAAAGACACCTCCGAGAGTTGCATAAGCTAGTATTGAGGTTAAACAAACAGACTTTCATATGGAATTCTAGAATATCAACACTATTTTCTTTTATGTTTTGCTATCAAGTTCATATTTTTCATTAAGCACAACATGAATTTTACGAGCAATTAAGTCTAGTACATGTCTTATATCCATAAGGATACACGTTGCTTAGACGCCAGTATCCCTAGATACTTGATATGACTAACTATCATGCCTCAGATTGAACAGAGATAGCATTGTCACCTCATGGCATATCTGAGCTCATTTCTTTGATGAGGAGACATATTTCTCAGCAATTGTGCCATTGCTCTGCCTAGAGTTTATTTCATTTACAGCAGAGATAACAGAGACACTTCATGACATGTCTGGCCTCATTTCTTTGAAGAGGGGACATATTTCTCAGTGAACCAGTGTCATTGCTCTGTCAAGATTAGTTTTTATGAATTCCAACACATCAGATTATTTAAAGATAATACTAAGCTTTAGCACCTCAACCAAAGTTGCCTAGAATTTTGAATCTTCAGATTTTAGGAAGAGTTTCTCAGGGCACAACATGCAAGTTCTAGTTAAGGTCTATGAAACGCATTGAACACAGATAATTTCAAGACATTTGAAACAATACTTCAAAGAAATCATTAAATCTGAACCTTTTTTATTGGATGGACAAACATAAGTTCATATAATAGAAGACTCTTACTTCATAGTCCATTCTGTTTTATGATCAAGGTATTCATACTGGAAGCAATTGAAATTCAGACTTTAAGTGAGTGACAAGAGCAGCAAATGATGATGATGTTGGACAGCCAGTACTCCCCCTGAGGATATGCAGTGAATGCAGACAAGAGCAATTTTTTTTTCAGGCATAGGTGAATGGTAAGGTTGACCTGAATGAGTCTGAGGTTGACCTAAAAGCCATTAGGAGGTCGGCCTGTGTGATACAGGGGTCGACCTGGTCAACATGAACAAGGAGGATTGCTATGCAAGATGCAACTTATGCATATGTCAATGGTTGTACACTTATTAAAGTTGACAAAAAGAAGACAACATGTATGTAAGAGTGGATCAAGGCGATTGCTTCCCTTGACAGTGTGGCCTAAATACAACATAGGCTCATGGTACTCGGCGGAGGTGAGTCCTCACGCATGGTGAATACTTTCAGACAAGTATAACTTGCCCTACCTCAATTCAGCATTTTATATGCCATGGTCATGCAAAGACAGTGCAACATCCCATGCAATGCAACATGAACAAGGATTCAACCAATTGTGCAAGCAAGTGCAGAGTGACATGTTGGACTATGAACAATGCACGTGCACAAGTAACAAGTAACAACAATAGAATAAAGATAACCATCAATTTAATCCTTATTTATTTGAGGCCTGCATAGACCAAGCTCCCTTCTAAGTGTTGTAAACCTGTCATTACACAAGGGCTTGGTGAAAATGTCAGCAACTTGATTCAATGTATCAATAAAATACAGTTCAAAATTTTTCGTAATGACCTCATCTCTAATGAAGTGATGCCTAATTTTAATATGCTTGGTCCTAGAGTGCTGGACTGAATTTTTTGCAAGATTGATTGCACTCGTGTTATCACACAGAATCGAGACACAACCAAGATCCACTAGGTAGTCTTGGAGTTGGTATTTGATCTACAACACTTGGGTGCCACAACTCCTCGCAGCAACATATTTTACCTCTGCGGTTGAGAGGGCAACCGAGTGTTGTTTCTTGGAGGCCCAAGAAACTAAACACCCGCCCAGAAACTGGCAGTAGTCACTGGTGCTCTTGCGATCCAGCTTGCACCCAGCGTAGTCCGCATCTGAATAAGAGATAAGAGATAAATCACAGGATGACGGATACCACAATCCCAAATCTTGAGTTCCGGCAAGATATCTAAAGATACACTTGACGGCAATCAAGTGGGATTCTCTAGGACTAGCTTGAAATATAGCACAAAGGTATACACTAAACTGGATGTCTGGCCGGGATGCAGTCAAATAAAGTAGTGAACCAATCATACCTCTATAGATTTTTACATTCACCAATTTACCATTTTCGTCCGCATCCAGTGAGGTTGTAGTGCTCATACGAGTTGCAATCATTTTACAGCCTGTCATGTCAAACCTTTTCAGCAGCTCCTTGATGTACTTAGCTTGACTTATGAAGCACCCGTCTTCTCCTTGATTGACCTGCAAGCCGAGAAAGAATTGAAGTTCACCCATTAGGCTCATCTCGAACTCACTAGTCATAAGATTGGTAAATTTCTCACACATTTCTGATTTTGTAGAACCAAACACAATGTCATCAACATAAATTTGAACAATCAAGATATTCTTACCTTACATTTTGGTGAAGAGTGTTTGATCTACTTTACCTCGTGTGTACCCCTTTTTGGTGAGGAACGAGCTTAGTCTATCATACCAAGCTCTTGGTACTTGCTTCAAACCGTAAAGCGCCTTGTCTAGCTTGTATACACAATCTTCATGGTTAGAGCTTTCAAAACCAGGGGGCTGCTCTACATAGACTTCTTCTTTGATCAACCCATTCAAGAAAGCACTTTTTACATCCATTTGATATAATTTTATTTTATGAGAGCATGCAAATGCAAGCAAAATTCTGATAGCTTCAAGTCTAGCTACTGGGGCAAAGGATTCTTCAAAGTCTACCCCAAATTCTTGATTGTAACCTTGAGCCACCAATCTTGCCTTATTCCTTAATATCTTACCATCTTCACTAAGTTTGTTCCTAAAGACCCATTTCGTCCCAATGCTAGATTTTGATGAAGGTCTAGGAACAAGATGCCAAACTTTATTTCTTCCAAACTGGTTTAATTCATCTTACATGGAATTTATCCAGTTTTCATCTTTCAATGCTTCATCAATATTTTTAGGTTCAATTTGAGAGACAAGAGCAAGTTGGTCTAATTCTTCAACAATTCTAAAATGTAACCTGGTTCTAGGTGGGTCATTCAAACTACCTATGACTTTTTCCAAATGATGATCTTTAAGAACTCTAATATCGGTAGAATCATTATCTTCACCGGTAGCTTGATCTCTTGTTTTGCTTGATTCCCCTAAGTCATCATTTCCTATTGTCTCTTCTTGTGGAGGATCATGTTTTTCCTTTGTGGATAGGAACTCTCCATCGTCGTCATCTTTCCTGCAAGGTTTGTCACTTTTAGTATCATCATTAAGTTCATCAAACGTGACATGGGGTGATTCTTCCACAACTAGAGGTTTAGTATTGTAAATCCTAAAAGTCCTAGATCTATCAGAATAGCCAAGAAATATACCTTGATCACTTTTGGGCTCAAACTTATCCAATTCTCTTTTGTCATTACTATGTATAAAGCATTTAGAACCGAACACTTTCATATGAGAGAGAGAAGGCTTCTTACCTTTGAACAATTCATAAGAAGTCTTTTTGGTGTGAGGCCTTACCATAGATTGGTTAATGATGTAGCATGCTGTATTTACCGCCTCAGCCCAAAATCTCCTAGGAAGTTGCCTTTCTGCCAGCATGGTTCTAGCCATTTCTATGAGTGTTCGGTTTCTCCTCTCGACTATCCCATTTTGCTCAGGAGTCCTAGGTAATGAAAATCTGTGTGATATTCCTTCAGTCCTGCAAAAGTCATAGAATTCAGCATTGTCAAATTCACCACCATGATCTGATTGAATGTTGAAAACTTTGAACTCACCGTCTTGCTTTATCTTCATGTAGAGTGCCTGAAACTCATTAAAAACATCATTTTTATGCATCAGGAAGAATACCCATGTGAACCTAGAGAAATCATCCACCAAGACATAGCCAAATCTTCTACCACTTAGACTAGTAGTTCTAGTTGGCCCAAACAGGTCCATATGAATTAGCTCAAGTGGTTTGGATGAAAGACTTTCAGATCTATTTTTAAATAATTTTCTTGTTTGTTTCCCTAGGACACATGCATCACAGATTTTATTATCTTGCTTAAATGAGAGTTCAGGCAACCCTTTCACCATTGAATACTTCATGAGTTTATGCAGGACATTGTAGCTAGCATGTCCTAGTCTACGATGCCATAACCATGCAAGTTCAGATGTTGATGCAGCAAGACATAGATTCAAATGTGCATGATCATCTAGGTCAATCATGTATACATTATTGACTCTCTTCCCAGAAAATTTTACTATGTCAGATTTTGGTTCCAGAATTTTGCATTCGAGAGAGTCAAAAATCACTCTATGGCCTTTATCACATAATTGACTTATACTTAGTAAGTTGTATTCCAAACTTTCAACTAACAAAATATTTTCAATGGAGTTGGAGAGACTCTTACCTACATTACATGTACCGATGATTTTTCCCTTGTTGTTCCCTCCAAATGTAACGTATCCACCTCCTTTTTCCATCAGAAGATAGAATTTGGTTCTGTCCCCAGTCATGTGTCTTGAGCAGCCACTATCCAGGTACCATCGATTATGTACGACTGCAAGACACTCCTGCACAAAGAATTAAGTGACAACGTTTGGACCCCAACAGAGTTTGGGTCCCATCAAACTCTTCAATTCTTCAAAACATGATACCATACTTTTTGGAATCCACATTTTCTTTTCATTTTTGATTCTCTTGCTTGCTACCGTGTTTTTGTTCTTTTTATTCATTTTCACATTCTTCCTTTGTTTCTTACCTTTTGATTCGTGATGGATGTGTGAAAAGGGTTGTTTTTTATTCCAATACATTGTTTTCAATTGATGGAAGGTGGTATGGTTCATGGGAAAATGATCCTGACTAGGCCGGTGTGCGTGTGAGGCATAATAGGGCCAACCATACGATGGAGTCAACATGTTCTTTGTACTACCCACTCATAACTGCCTCTGGATGACTGAAGTGTCGACCTCCTGTGACTGGAGTGTCGACCTGTGCTCTGTTTTCCCCAGTTATAACGGTTTCTATCTGGTTGAAGAGTCGACCTCCTGTAAGTGGAGTGTCGACTTGATGGGTAGTGTCTGGCGGCTTGATTGGGTGATGATCACGGGTGTGTCGACCTGGGCTGGGTGAAGTGTCGGCCTGTGTCATTTCTATTTTGAGGATGTGTAGACTTGTGTTGTGAATGAGGTTGACCTGCCTGGTTGTTTTGAAAGATTTTCTTGGGAGTTCCAGGAGTTATCACTTCAGCTGATTCAACCTTCTCTTTTCCCTTGTTGGTGAATTTTTCTTGGTTTTGGATGGGTTTTGTGTTTGAGGTGGAATCACTTGTAAAGGATACAGAGGTGACAGTTTTCAAACCAAGTTACTTTTTGTTGGTGAGATTAAAACCCAACCCTTCCTTGTTGAAGTTCATTTTTGTACCTAACAATGCATCTAGGTTTTCCCTGCCATCTACAAACTTTTCCAAGGATTATTATTTGTCATTAAGTTCTGTCTGTAGTTTTTTAATGTTTTCAAGAAGTTGAGAATTGACTTGCTTGACAGCTTCATATTTTTCATTGCATAGTTCGCTGTCATTTTCATAACTTTGCATCTTCATTTTTATTTCATCAATTTCATTTCTTAAGTCTTCATTTTCAACTTCTAAGTCAGCCATTTCTTTTCTACCATCTTCCAAATCTTCAATCAAATTTTTTAGGTCTTCAATCTCAGATTCCAGGGAGACAGTTTTATCACTCATGCTTTGATCATGCACAGTTGAGTTAATTTTCTTTTTCAAGGCTTTGTTTTCCTTCTTATACATGTTATGCTTATCCATGAGTTCTATGTAGGCTTCTTCCCAATCACTAGCAATGAAGTGCTCAAAAGGAGAATGTACCTCAGATTCTTCGTCTCCTTTGGCCAATAGGCAGAGGTCTTCCTTTTCCTTCTCCATGGAGCATGTTTCATCGTCATCTTCCTCCTCATCGCTCCACGTGCATACCATGGCTTTGTTCTTCTTTTTCCCTTTCCATTGGCCAGCTTTCTTCACCCTTTCAAGACACTCAGTCTTGACATGTCCTGGTTTGTTGCAAGAGTAACAAATAATCTTGTCAGCTTTCTTAAAATTTTCAAAACTCGGTCTATAACCTTTCTTTACCTGTGGCTTCCTTTTCATGAAGCACTTACCTTCTTTTCTCAGAAAACTTCTGAACTTACGTGTTAGCATGGCCACTTGATCCTCATCTTGCTCACTGGTAGAAGTCTCACCTTCCTCGGAGGTAGATTGGCGGCTAGGTCCGGCCTTTAGAGCCAAAGGCTTCTTCTTGGTCACTTCTATCTCCTTATTTTTCAAGTTAATCTCATAGGTCATGAGTGACCCTACGAGCTCTTCTACCTTGGTGGTTGATAGATCTCTGAACTCTTCAACCACAGTAGCCTTGGTATGCCATGTCGGGGTTAATGATCAGAGACTTTTTCTCACTATATCATGCTCTGTATATTTTTTTCCCAGATCAGTTAGACTATTTGTGAGCGTAGTTAAACGAGCATACATATCTTGAATGGACTCATCAGGCTTCATTCTGAACATTTCATACTCAGAAATCAAGATGTTAGCTTTGGTTTCACGCACCTGAGACGTGCCTTCATATATTACCTCTAAGCGACTCCACATCTCCTTGGCTGTCGCACAGGTTGATACTCTTGAAAACTCTACTAGATGAAGAGAGCACTACATGATGTGCTTGGCACTCCAGTTGATTGTTGATCTTCTTATTTGCTCCTTAGTCCAGACGTCTTCATCTTCTGGAAGCTCGTAGGGGCCCTTGCTAATAACTCGCCAGAGCTCATAGTCTTGGGCGCGGATGAACACATGCATACGATTTTTCCAATAAGGGTAGTTATATCCAGTGAAGTAGGGCGGTTTGTTAACAAAATGTCCTTCAAGCATAAGAACCATAGACGCCATTCCACCATTTCTCTGAAGGTCGTTGGACCCCATCATGAGAGTGTTGTGCCCCTATGGTCACTTGAGTTCATATGGTCACTTGGGTCATTCGACATCATTCTATGGTCATATGAGTTCTAATGTATTCTTGGTTTTGATAATGGCTAAACACTGTTAGTCATTGATGTTTTTCACCTTCATGTGATTGACATACGTGATGTTTTTGTTCATGACAGGTGCGCCAATGAATGGACAAGGAATCAAGTGGAAATGGTGAACGTGAACGCTGAATGTTGCGCCCTCGTACGCGGATCGACCTGTGCGATCAGGTCGCGGGGATCGACCTGCCCGGTCAGGTCGCGGGGTCAAGGGGGCAGCACCCCTTGCGGGGGTTTCCGGGGGCGGAGCCCCCAGAACAAAATTTAGAAATGCTCAAAGCACATTCTATGTTGATTTCAATCCCAAAATACATGAAATTGATGAGGACATGAATATCTTGACTTATGAACATGTTTCCTTGGGCTAACAGTTCAATTTTGCAGGTACAGGTCTTTCCGGTCGACCTACACGCTTTGGCCGGTCGACCTGATTTGCCAGAGCCTCAGAATGTCAACCTTTACAGATTTCGGTCGACCTATACACCTTGGCCGGTCGACCGGTTTTCCCAGAACCGAAATGATGACGTTGTTACAGGTTTCGGTCGACCGCCCCCAGGCGTCCGGTCGACCGATTTTGCCAGAGCCGAAAAGTTCTGGCTGCAGCAGGTTCCGGTCGACCGGCCCATGAATTCCGGTCGACCCCCAGCCCCGATGCAGCCTTGTTTGACTTCGAAATCAACCTCGTGGCTAGCCCCTGTCCATGGATTTGTTTAATCAAACCTTACCTAATCTTCCATGATTTGTGGATCTGGTCTAGGGGGCATCTATGGACCATTCAAGGGTTATAAAACTAACACATGAGGGGTTAGAAACCCTAATGCTTCAAGGGGCTTCTTGTGAGATTTAGGGTGACTGCAAGGGAGGTTACAAGAGAGCTTGGAGACGAGCTACTGTTCATGTGAACAGTAGTTCGTGAAGGTGTTCTTCATCCAATCAAAGGGGAATCAAGCTCAAATCAAAGCCAGCAAACCTCAAGGAAGATTACATCAAAGCAAGGCTATCAAAGTGATCCAAGGAAGCCGATTTGATTCAAGTTCTTCAAGGGAAATCATCTACATCCATTCAAGCTCTTTCAAGCTCATCTTTCAAGCATTCAAACTCCTAGGAGCTAAAGAAGCAATCAAGATTCAAGGTAGCTTCATCATCTCCTTCATTCATTCAAAGAAATTCAAAGAGAAGATCAAGAGAGAAGAATTGAAGGAAGAGGTACTGTTCACGTGAACAGTACTCCGTGAAGAACATTCATCCAATCAAGGGTGAATCAAGAAGATTGAGTTGAAGCCAAGAGGAGCCTTGCTGCTGATCAACATTTCATACAAGGGCCAATTCATTTTCACTCATAACTCAATCTCTTGTCTTAGTTCATTCACATTTGTTTCATTTTCATTATTTCTTAAACATTGAAAGTGTGATTCATCCCTACCGGTGGTTAGTAGGAAGGCAATTGGAGGGTGTTCCAATTTGCGGTTGACATCCCTACCAGGTGGTGAGTAGGAAGGCAATCGGTGGTTTCCGATTTGCGGTTCTGTGCGCTGCACAAGTGAAGCCTCACCGGGTTTTGGTGAGGGGTGGACGTAGGGCTGAGGATTCAGTCCGAACCACCTTAAAAATCCTGTCTAGTGTGGTTTGCTTGTGTGATTGATTCGTTCTAGATGCATGCTTAGGATCGAATTATTATATATCTTGCTTATCTTGCTAAGTGAATCATAGCGTTCTTGGAAGCTAGTTTCTATTTCGCGACAATTCATTCTAACTAGCTATATAGAGGGCCGCATTGCGAAAAGTGGGGCTGATCTATTCACCCCTCCCCTCTAGATCCGCTGTCCACTACACAACAAGTGATATCAGAGCCTAATCTCTCATTATGGGGTCCAACGACCTTGAGGGAAATGGTGGATCAGCGTCCAAGGGTTTTCTACCCGAAGGACATGCTGTGAATAGGCCTCCTTACTTTACTGGAACTAACTATCCTTATTGGAAACATCGCATGCAGGTGTTTATTCGCGCCCAAGACTACGAACTTTGGCGAGTGATTAGCAAAGGTCCGTATGAGCTTACAGATAATGAGGACTTGTGGACTAAAGAACAGATACGGCAATCCACTGTCAACTGGAATGCTAAGCACATCATGCAATGCTCACTCCATCCAGTAGAATTCTTAAGAGTGGCTACATGCTGATAAGTGTGTATTTTTACATCTTAATTCATCATTATACACATTTTTATGAGCTTAAATTATAGTAAATATACACTTCTCACACTTATTATTGATTTTGAATCAAATGTTTAATTTTTTGAAATTAAATAAATTTAATACCAATTTTGATGTATTTATGCAGGCAAGTGATTCGAGGAAAGCTCCAAGAAAAAGAAAAAAAAAGAATAACAATATATGTGTTAAACTGGGCCAAAAGCCCAGGAAGTTGTTCAAACAGAAAAGAAAAAAATTAGAAAAGAAAATAAATTTATTTGATATTTTTTAAACATTTTATACAAATATATACAAGATATATATAGATATATATTATATAATATATATATATATATATATAAGCATTTTAAACTGCCTCCCCCTTTTCCCGCCTTCGCCCCGCCCGCGCCAATGGCACGGGCGACGAGGCGAAGGGGGGCGAAGGGGAGGGGGGTTCGTGGAAGCCGGCGCGGGGCTCCGGTCAGCGGAGCGGGACGCGTGGCGGGTCGTGGTCGGCACGGACGCGGAGGCGGGGCCAGCGGCACACGGTCACGCGCGCGGCGCGTGGTCAACCGAGGGGGGGTCGACGAGGGCGCACAGTGCCCGCGGAGCTCACGCGGAAGAGGTCGACGCGGCGGCGGCACACCGCCTTCACACGGCCGGCGCACGCGCGTTCAACGCAGGCGGAGGAGAGAGAAGGCGCCGGTCGGCACGTTGCGCCGGCAGAGAGAGAAAGAGAGAGAATGGGAGAGAAAAAGGCCAATAAAAAGCCCATAAAATTGCTGAAAAAATTCCAGAAAATTACAAAACGTGTGCAGCACATGTCAGCCCATATTTTGGGTCAAAATAGCAGCCATTTGGGTTGTTCACATTGGCCAAGTGTTCACATGTAAAGGGGTGTTATGTGTTGCCCTATATAAAGGGCCTTCATTTGTAAGTGTGGGTAGTTAGTTGTTAAGTTGTGAAGGTTGAGTTAGGAAGAGAGCTAGCTATGGATCACTTGTAATGTAATGTTGTTCTTTGTATTTTTGAAGTTTTTGATTGTTGGAGTTGTGTTTTTCCAAGCTTTTGAAGTCAAAGTTGTAAGTTGAAGTCATTTCAATACAAGTTTCATTTTGAAATTCAGTCTTTTCATAGCCTTATTTCTCATTGTTATGTTCTTCATTTCAATTTGAGTTCTTCACGAAAGTTATTTGTTTTCAAGTGTTCTTCAACTTCTCTGTTTAGTATTTCTTCAAATTCTTCCTAATTCATAGAGTTAATACTAATTTTCTTAAGTGCTGTTTTATGTGATTACTGTTCATCCGTGGTGATATCTTCTGCCATTTCTTCATTTTGAAGTCTTTTTAGTACTCAAATAACTCTGAGTTCTTCATAAGAGTTGTTCCTCTGTTGTAGATCTAAGTTTTATTCTTCTTGCACTTTGTCCAATTCTTCTTACTTTGAGCTCTAGAATTAATTTTGTAACGTGCTATTTTTCTGTCAGTTACTGTTCATCCGAACCAATATGTCATAGTTTTTCAAGTTTTTCATTAACTTCCTTTCATTTTCTGATTCTATGGTCTTCATCAAAGTTTTTCATCTTTCAATTCTCTACAACTTTTATGTTTTCCACTTTGTCTAATTCTATCTAGATTGTAAGTTATTTAATTTCTTCCAAACTCTATTTTTACTGAAATTCTGTTATGTTTTCAAACTTAAATTTTCAAACTTGTTATATGCAAATCCGTTCTTCTTAAGTGTTTCAAACATACCCGAAGTGGTAAGTCTTCTTCAATTCATATCATGGCGTCGACTTCCAAGGCGGAGCGATCTTCATCAAAGGCTCGGCGTGGAAACGACGGCATTCTTCAATTCATTGGCTAAATTTCTTGCACTTATATCTTGTTCTTTCAAGTTGTAATTTCTGTTAATTGTAATCGCACTCCAAATACAAAATTTGCTGTTCCAAACATAAGGGTATTTCCAACTTGAGCTAAAATCAACTATTCTCTCCCCGTGGGATCGACCCGTATTCACCACTGTACTCGTATTTTCAACATCATTCGAGTGAGTGAGTGCGGTTATAAATTTGTGTGGCACGGCATTTTTAAACGACGACTGTCGAGCGCATCACCTGCGCATCTGCAAAACTAATGTGGGATAAGTTAGAGGTAATCTACGAAGGAACGTCTCAGGTACGAGAAACAAAAGCCAACATTTTAGTTTCTGAATATGAAATGTTCCGCATGAAGCCTGATGAATCAATTCAAGATATGTATGCTCGATTAACTATGCTTACTAACAGTTTGACTGATTTGGGAAAGAAATATTCAGAACAGGAAATTGTAAGAAAGATTCTCAGATCACTGACTCCAGCATGGCACACAAAGGCTACCGTGGTTGAAGAATCAAGAGATCTCGCAACTACCAAGGTAGATGAACTCATTGGGTCATTGATGACCTATGAGATCAACCTCAAGAACAAAGAGGCTGAGGCACCTAAGAAAAAGTCCCTAGCTCTTAAAGCAGGACCCAGCCGTCAAGGCTCTTCCGATGAAGGTGAGGATTCGGCAAGTGAGCAAGAAGAGGATGATGTAGCCATGCTCACACGTAAGTTCAAGAAATTCCTGAGAAAAGAAGGTAAGAGCTTCATGAGAGGAAGGTCAAAGGTAAGAAATGGTTTCAAGTCTAATTCTGAAAACTTTAAGAAACCTGATAAAATCATTTACTATTCTTGCAATAAACCAGGACATTTCAAGAATGATTGTCCCGACAGATTCAAAAAGGCCGACAAATGGAAGGGCAAGAAGAAGAACAAGGCCATGGTGTCTACATGGAGCGATGAAGAGGAAAGTGATGACGGAACTAGCTCCTCTGACAATGAAAAAGAAGATTTCTGCCTTATGACCAAAGGTGATGAAGAAACTGAGGTAAATTCTCCATTTGAAAATTATACAACTGATGATTGGGAGGATGCATACATACAACTCATGGAAAAATATGAAATGTACAAAAAGGAGAATAAATCATTAAAAAAGAAAATTAACTCATTTGTGCATGATCATAATATGAATGATAAGAATGCTCTACTTGAGACTGAAATTGAAGATCTTAAGAAGATGATTGAGGATTTGGAGGAAGGAAGAAAAGAAATGGCTGACTTGAAAATTGAAAATGAGGATTTGAGAAATGAAATTGATAGCATGAAGCTCAAAATGCAAAGCTATGAAAAAGATAATAAATTGAGCAATTAAAAGTATGAAGCTGTCAAACAAGTCAACATTCAACTTCTTCAAAATATCGAAAACCTACAAAAAGAGTTGAAGGATAAACAACAATCTTTAGAAAAATTTGTGGATGGAAGAGAAAACCTAGATGCATTGCTAGGTACTAGAATGAACTTCAACAAGGAAGGGTTAGGTTTTGAACCAACAAATAAAAGGCCAATTGGGCTCAAAACTGTTACATTCATTTCATCTTCCGAAGCTTCCACCTCAAACACAACTCCCACTCAAAATCAGCAAAAACAAAAGGAGAAAGGGAAAGAAAAGATTGAACAGACAGTCACCAACATTCCCAAAAAGCCTGTCCAAAAGCCTAAGAAAGGTCGATCTTCCCCACAGCATAGGTCAACACTTCCTTGGCCATTGCATGCTCAACCTTCCAGATTTCACCACAATTGGATTGCACACTCATATAGGCCAGAATCACCATATCTTTGGGACAATTGTGATTTCTGTGATCATCAATCCCATAGGTGGCAAAACAATTACTTTCAACCCAAGAACAACCAATGGCCACAATGGGTTAAGAAGCTAACTTCATCAAACTTTCACAAATTCCAACCAAGAGCCTCCAAACATAAAATGAATGTCAAGGTTGAAAATAAAAACCAAATCCCTGCTCTAAGCAAACAAAACATGAATGTTAGAAAGGTTTGGATTCTAAAACAAGTGGTTTCATGTTTTGAAATTTTGAAAAGTTTGAAGGGACCCAAATTTAGTTGGGTTCCAAACACCATTGCTTAAATGCTTGTGCAGGAGTGTCTTGCAGCCATACATAACAGGTGGTACCTTGATAGCGGCTGTTCAAGACACATGACTAGAGACAAATCAAAATTTTTTCTCTTGGAGGAAAAGGAAGGAGGACACGTCACATTTGGAGGGAACAACAAAGGAAAGATTATTGGAACATGTAATGTAGGTAAGAATCTCTCCAACTCCATTGGAAATGTGTTGTTAGTTGAAGGTTTAAAGTACAACTTGCTCAGCATAAGTCAATTGTGTGATAAAGGTCACAAAGTATTGTTTGATTCTCATGAATGTAAAATCCTTGAACCAAAATCTGAAAAGGTAAAATTTTCTGGTAAGAGAGTCAACAATGTTTACATGATTGACTTAGATGATCCTGCTTATTCAAACCTTTGTCTTGCTGCACCAAAATCTGAAATTGCATGGTTATGGCATCGTAGACTAGGACATGCTAGCTACAATGTCTTGCATAAACTCTTGAAGCATTCAATGGTGAAAGGTTTGCCTGAACTATCCTTTAAACAAGAAAATAAACTGTGTGATGCATGTGCTCTAGGTAAACAAACTAGAAATCATTCAAGGGAAGATCTGAAAATACATCATCTAAACCACTCGAGCTAATTCATATGGACTTGTTTGGTCTAACCAGAACTGCTAGTTTAAGTGGTAGAAAATATGGATATGTCTTGGTGGATGACTTTTCTAGGTTCACGTGGGTTTTCTTCCTCACACACAAAAATGATGCTTTTAATGAGTTTCAGGCACTCTATTTGAAGATAAAGCAGGACGGTGAGTTTAAGATTTCCAAGATTCAATCTGATCACGGTGGTGAATTTGAGAATACTGATTTCTATAATCTTTGCAGGTCAGAAGGCATTTCACACCGATTCTCTTCACCAAGAACCCCCAAGCAAAATGGGATTGTTGAAAGAAGGAATCGAACACTCATAGAGATGGCGAGGACAATGCTTGCCGAACGGTAACTTCCAAGGAAATTTTGGGCCGAAGCGGTAAATACAGCGTGTTACATTATCAACCGGTCAATGGTAAGGTCTCACACCAAAAAGACTCCCTATGAGTTGCTCAAAGGTAAAATGCCCTCTCTGCATCATATGAAAGTTTTTAGATCAAAATGCTTCATTCACAATAATGACAAAAGAGATTTAGATAAATTCAAGAGCGATGAAGGTATATTTCTTAGATATTCTGATAGATCTAGGGCTTATAGAATTTATAACATTAAAAGTCAAACTGTGGAAGAATCACCCCATGTTTCCTTTGATGAATATCATGATTCTAACAATGATAACTCTTGCAGGAAAAATGATGAAGATGGGGAATTCCTAAGCATGAAGGACAAGAGTGATTCTCCACAAGAAGAAATAAAAGAAGACGGTGACCTAGCTGAATCAAGCAATGCAAGGGATCAAGCTCCAGGAGAAGGTAACGATTCTACAAACATTAGAACTCATAAGGATCATCCCTTGGAGAATGTCCTTGGCAGCTTGAATGACCCACCTAGAACAAGGTCACATTTTAAAATTGTGGAAGAATTAGATCAACTTGCTCTTGTCTCGCAGCATGAACCCAAAAACATTGATGATGCTTTAAAAGATGAAAACTGGATAAATTCCATGCAAGAAGAGTTAAACCAGTTTGAGAGAAACAAAGTTTCGCATATTGTTCCTAGACCATCATCACAATCTGTCATAGGCACTAAATGGATTTTTAGGAACAAATTAAGTGAGGAAGGCAAGATAATCAGAAACAAAGCTAGACTGGTGGCTCAAGGGTATAATCAAGAGTTTGGGGTCGACTTTGATGAATCTTACGCCCCAGTTGCTAGACTCGAAGCCATCAGAATTTTACTTGCCTTTGCATGCTCCCTTAGAATAAAGCTTTATCAAATGGATGTTAAAAGTGTTTTCTTGAATGGCTTGATCAAAGAAGAAGTCTATGTTGAGCAGCCCCCTGGCTTTGAGAATTCTAACAATGCAGATTTTGTATACAAGCTAGACATGGCGCTTTATGGACTTAAGCAAGCACCAAGAGCTTGGTATGAAAGACTAAGCTCGTTCCTCATTGAAAAAGGGTACACACGAGGTAAGGTAGATCAAACACTTTTCACCAAGAAGCAAGATAAGAACATCTTGATTGCTCAAATTTATGTTGATGACATTGTGTTTGGTTCTACAAAATCTGAAATGTGTGAGGAATTTGCTAACCTCATGACTAGCGAATTTGAGATGAGTCTAATGGGAGAACTTCAATTCTTTCTCGGTTTGCAGGTCAACCAAGGAGAAGATGGGTGCTTCATAAATCAATCCAAATACATCAAGGAGCTGCTGAAAAGATTTGACATGGCTAACAGTAAAATCATTGCAACTCCTATGAGCACCACAACATCACTGGATTCGGATGAAAATGGTAAATTAGTGGATGCAAAGATCTATAGAGGTATGATTGGCTCTTTGCTTTATTTGACTGCATCCCGACCAGATATCCAGTTTAGTGTTTGCCTATGTGCTAGATTTCAAGCTAGTCCTAGAGAATCCCATTTGACTGCCGTCAAACGTATCCTTCGATATCTTGCCGGCACTCAAGATTTGGGATTGTGGTATCCGTCATCATGTGATTTAACTCTTATATCTTATTCTGATGCGGATTACGCTGGATGTAAGCTGGATCGTAAGAGTACTAGTGGCTATTGCCAGTTTCTAGGCGGGTGTCTAGTCTCTTGGGCTTCCAAGAAATAACACTCGGTAGCCCTCTCAACCGCGGAGGCAGAATATGTTGCTGCGGGGAGCTGTGGCACCCAAGTGTTGTGGATTAAACACCAACTCCAAGACTACTTGGTGGATCTTGGTTGTGTCCCGATTCTGTGTGATAACACTAGTGCTATCAACCTTGCCAAAAATTCAGTTCAGCACTCTAGGACTAAGCATATTGAGATTAGGCATCACTTCATTAGAGATGAGGTCGGTAAGAAAAACTTTGAACTGCATTTTGTTGATACATTGAATCAGATTACTGATATCTTTACCAAGCCCTTGTGTAATGACATATTTTCAACACTAAGAAGGGAGCTTGGTCTTTGCCGACCTCACGCCAATAAGAATTTGAATTGATAATCCTGTTCAATTAGTTGTGTGTTTTACATTCATGCATTGTTTATATGTCAATATGTCTTTTTGCATATGGTGTCGCATTGCATGTAGTTGCATAATAATGAATTGAGTTCATGTTCATAATGCATTGTATGGTTTGTGTAGCATCATTCTCGCATGGCCATGGTATATCAAATGTTGATGTATGGAAGGGCAAGTTATGCTTGTCACGAAGCACTCAATATGCGTGAGGTTTCACCTCCGTCAAGTACCATGCGTCAATGGCGCATATAGGCCATATAGTAAGGGGGAGTTGTCCTTGTGCAGCATTCATGCATATATTTCATCTTCATTCTGTTGCATTTAATAAGTGTCCAACCATGGGTTGGGTCATACATTTCATTTCTGGCACCTTCATGAGTGACTAGGCCAACCTCATTTGTCATTCAACTTGATTGCAAATATAACTCTTTCGCGCATCCATTGCATATCTTTAGGGGGAGTTTTGCTGATTCTCTTAACCTCTTGCAATCTACTTCTTGGCTTATAGTCTGGTTTGAGCTCCTGAGATTGTCGAATATATGGTGTAAGAGCTTTCTATTATATGCCCTCATGATTGTCCAATCAATGAAAATGGTTCAGATTTAATGATTTCCTTGCAGCTCTGAAATATTCGTTTTGAAATCATATATGTTCTATGATTTTAATAGACCTTAACTAGAGATTGCATATTATGCTTTGAATGACTATCCTGATATCTGAAAATCCAGACTTCATGACAATCTTGGTGATACTCTAGAGCTTAGTATTGTTTTTAAACATCTTGATGAGCTGGACTTCTTGAAAATCTATTTGCAGAGTAATGATATTGTTGCACGGAGAAATATGTCACGTCATCACATCAAGTGACGAATGATATGTCATGATGTGCCTCTATTATCTCTGTCTTACTTATATTTGGACTCTAGGCAGAGCACTAGCATAATTGCTGAGAAATATATCTTCTCATCATAGAAATGAGATCGGATATGTCATGACGCGACTCTGCTATCTCTATTCATTCTGAAGCATTACAGTCAGTCTTGCCAAACACCTAGGGATATTGGCGTCTAAACAACGTGTATTCTTACGGCTAGGAGGCATGTACTAGACTTGACTGCTCGTAAAATATGAGTCATGTGCCTTCATATACTACAGATATTGAAAATCAAAATATGAAACCTCTTGCCTCAATCATACAATTCCATGCTCTAGTCATGATTGTTTAGCCTCAATACGAGTTCTTGTGTTATTCCCTTTCTAGTTATTGAATATGGATATATAAGACAAGGGACGGTTAAGCACTGCCATGATATGCCTTTTTGGTTCATTTCTATTAAATCTTGGATGTAGCTGTTTTTCGAACTCTGTTGATGAATTCGGATTTCATTAGCTTTGAACCATACATGTTGCTCACAATCTGCTTCAGGTTTGCATATAATGACTTGCTCTTCACTACTTTCCGCTCTGGTCTCACAGATATTTCACTTTATTGCTCCTTTTTACTGTTGGCAAAGGGGGAGAATTCTTGTTGTGAGTCCTTGTTGAGGTTGTGGACATGGGAGTCCTTGTTGAGGGGGAGAGCCTTCATCTGTTTCATCTGTCATCATGCAACCGTCACATTATGCACATCATTCCCATATCACATTATGCCTAGCATTCCCATATAGCATTCCCATGCTTTGATCATCATAGTATTCCCATATGGCATTCACATGCTTTGATCATCCATGCATACAAATCTGCATTCCCATGTTTTACTAGCATGGATCTTGAGCTGCATAGGTTGCATATGTCATACACTTTGCCATATTGGATATCTCTGCCATATAATGACTCACAGTGTTGCCATCATCAAAAAGGGGGAGAATGTTGTGCCCCTATGGTCACTTGAGTTCATATGGTCACTTGGGTCATTCGACATCATTCTATGGTCATATGAGTTCTAATGCATTCTTGGTTTTGATAATGACTAAACACTATTAGTCATTGATGTTTTTCACCTTCATGTGATTGACATACGTGATGTTTTTGTTCATGACAGGTGCGCCAATGAATGGACAAGGAATCAAGTGGAAATGGTGAACGTGAACGCTGAATGTTGCGCCCTCGCACGCGGATCGACCTGTGCGGTCAGGTCGCGGGGATCGACCTGCCCGGTCAGGTCGCGGGGGTCAAGGGGGCAGCGCCCCTTGCGGGGGTTTCCGGGGGCGGAGCCCCCGAAACAAAATTTAGAAATGCTCAAAGCATATTCTATGTTGATTTCAATCCCAAAATATATGAAATTGATGAGGACATGAATATCTTGACTTATGAACATGTTTCCTTGGGCTAATAGTTCAATTTTGCAGGTACAGGTCTTTCCGGTCGACCTACACGCTTTGACCGGTCGACCTGATTTGCTAGAGCCTCAGAATGTCAACGTTTACAGATTTCGATCGACCTATACACCTTGGCCGGTCGACCGGTTTTCCCAGAACCGAAATGATGACGTTGTTACAGGTTTCGGTCGACCGCCCCCAGGCGTCCGGTCGACCGATTTTGCCAGAGCCGAAAAGTTCTGGCTGCAGCAGGTTCCGGTCGACCGGCCCATGAATTCCGGTCGACCCCCAGCCCTGATGCAGCCTTGTTTGACTTCGAAATCAACCTCGTGGCTAGCCCCTGTCCATGGATTTGTTTAATCAAACCTTACCTAATCTTCCATGATTTGTGGATCTGGTCTAGGGGGCATCTATGGACCATTCAAGGGTTATAAAACTAACACATGAGGGGTTAGAAACCCTAATGCTTCAAGGGGCTTCTTGTGAGATTTAGGGTGGCTGCAAGGGAGGTTACAAGAGAGCTTGGAGACGAGCTACTGTTCATGTGAACAGTAGTTCGTGAAGGTGTTCTTCATCCAATCAAAGGGGAATCAAGCTCAAATCAAAGCCAGCAAACCTCAAGGAAGATTACATCAAAGCAAGGCTATCAAAGTGATCCAAGGAAGCCGATTTGACTCAAGTTCTTCAAGGGAAATCATCTACATCCATTCAAGCTCTTTCAAGCTCATCTTTCAAGCATTCAAACTCCTAGGAGCTAAAGAAGCAATCAAGATTCAAGGTAGCTTCATCATCTCCTTCATTCATTCAAAGAAATTCAAAGAGAAGATCAAGAGAGAAGAATTGAAGGAAGAGGTACTGTTCACGTGAACAGTACTCCGTGAAGAACATTCATCCAATCAAGGGTGAATCAAGAAGATTGAGTTGAAGCCAAGAGAAGCCTTGCTGCTGATCAACATTTCATACAAGGGCCAATTCATTTTCACTCATAACTCAATCTCTTGTCTTAGTTCATTCACATTTGTTTCATTTTCATTATTGCTTAAACATTGAAAGTGTGATTCATCCCTACCGGTGGTTAGTAGGAAGGTAATTGGAGGGTGTTCCAATTTACGGTTGACATCCCTACCAGGTGGTGAGTAGGAAGGCAATCGGTGGTTTCCGATTTGCGGTTCTGTGCGCTGCACAAGTGAAGCCTCACCGGGTTTTGGTGAGGGGTGGACGTAGGGCTGAGGATTCAGTCCGAACCACCTTAAAAATCCTGTCTAGTGTGATTTGCTTGTGTGATTGATTCGTTCTAGATGCATGCTTAGGATCGAATTATTATATATCTTGCTTATCTTGCTAAGTGAATCATAGCGTTCTTGGAAGCTAGTTTCTATTCCGCGGCAATTCATTCTAACTAGCTATATAGAGGGCCGCATTGCGAAAAGTGGGGCTGATCTATTCACCCCTCCCCTCTAGATCCGCTGTCCACTACACAACAGAGAGTTTGACATTGATACCACGTGTTGTGTGAGAATGGCTGATCTAGAGGGGAGGGGTGAATAGATCTACCTCTCTTTTTCTAGATATAAAAATATTACCGCGGAATAAAACAACTAGCACATTAAACAAGAACCTATACGCAAGATGATGAAGTGTAAATAGACAACGTGCCTAAGCAAACATCTAGCGCAGGGCAATCACGTACATGCAAACCACAAGAACATGGATTTTTAGGTGGTTCGAACTCAAACTCGAGTTCTACGTCCACCCCTCACTTAAACCAAGTGAGGCTTCACTAGTGTCACCGCACTAAGCCGCTATAAACACAGCAAACGGCACAACCGGCCAACCACGGACAAGAGAAGCCCTCTGTTTATCTTCCTACAGAATCAGGTAGGGACTGAAACACCACAGATCGGAGAACACCTCCGTCTGTCTTCCTACAACACCGGTAGAGACGGTTCACAGTTTTTTATAAGAACAAACGAAAAAGAACAATGAAGAGCTCAGACAGAAGGAATGAAACACAGTGTTAGATGCAAATATTCTTGTATGAGATGTGGAGAGCTTGGCTTACTGCGTTGGGGTTCGTTGCTTCTTTGATGATGACTTTTTCTTGCATGACAACGAATAGGTGGATGAGAAGCTCGTCGCCTTGAACCAGATCTTCACGAAAGGCTTGGAGCTCCTTGCCTTTTCCTCCTGCTTCCTCTTTTCATCTTCTGATCGTGGCTGGCTTCTTGCGTTTCTTTTCTTCTTCGAGAGACCCAACACCAGGTGACAACTCCCTCTCTTCTTCCAGGTGCACCCGCGACCACGACAGCAGTAGCAGTAGCTTACCTTCACTTGTTGAACTCTCTCTCTTTCCAGCTCATGCATAAAACCCCTTGCTTGCATAGAAGTGCGTGTCACTTTTTACTGCCCAGGGGAGAGAGTTTTCCCTCCAAAAATGTTGTCCTGCGATTGGTCCAGTGGGGACAGAAAAGTGTTATTTCAGACAGGATTTCTTTTGATAGCCTAGAGAAATATTTGATGAGGACACTTCTTCAATTTAAAATCTAAGCATTTAATGACCCTTAGAGAAGGATATCTTGTGGTATGCATTCTTATTGGCTCTGGTCACTTCTCTGCACAGAGTACTTTTCTAGGAGCATCTTCCATTGGTTGACAGCAAATAGGTAGTGACATGATGCCAGACTTTTCCCAGATTTGAACCCTGTCATACCAGTCTCCAGAAAGGTGTGTCAGATGTGATGATGATGGCTGGGACATGTGACAGACTTGAAACTTTCCTTCAGACCTCGAAATCCGTATTTTTGGAGGTTTTCGGTATATATAATTAATCCCTGGAAGGCCTGACGAATCTGACAGAAAGGGCTTAAAAAGCTTCTGGGAGAACAATGGTGTTGACCTGCTGAGATGGAGGTGTCGACACTTCTGATGAAAACTTCTTATATAACGGTCTCTGGAAGCCCATGGTGCCGACCTTCTGTGATAGAAGTGTCGACACTCCTTTAGTCAATCGCTAATATAGGGTTTCTGGAAGTTGTCTAAGCTGGTGAGGTCGACCTGTCTGAATCTTGAGGTCGACCTATCCTGGTGAAAGGATGTTTATAATGCTCTCTGGGAGGCAGGCAGGTCGACCTCCTGTAACAGGCAGGTCAACACTGCAAGACGCAGAAGTGTTTATAACGCATTCTGTGAGCTGCACATGTCAACCTCCTGAGACAGGAGTGTCGACACTTGTCCTTTTTCAGCCTTGCTTAGGCGCATTCACTGAGCTTTAACTTTTGCCATTTTTAATGGTTCATTTGGCTTATCTGTCATGAGAATATCAACTATGTCAGCCATCAAGGGATGATAATATTAATGACTCATAGTGTTGAAGATTATCAAAACCGTAGGGACATACCACACTTAAATTCACATTGGCACTAGAATTCCTTTGACTATCTCACAACATAGTCTTGAGATCGTCTATCTTAACAGATAGTCGCATAAACTTTAGCTATATCAAAATCATCATATTAAAGCGTTTTTATAAATATGATAGCTACAGTTCAAAAAGACTTAGTCGACTATGAGAATGGTTTAAGCAACTATCATAGTAAAAGTCAAAAGTCAAATATATTGACGCATATCATTAAAAGCTATATTCTTATGATAGTTGCAGTTGATCTGTAGCAACCCGGATATAATTATGGGAATACAATTTCCTAAATAGCTAAATCCTCCAAAATAAACTTAATAGTCAAAGAACCCAAATAAATGATAAAAGCCCAAACCATAACCCTCATTATTGGGCTTAAACTCAAACCACAACGGCCTCAGCCTTTATACAAAAGCCTTAATTGACTATGTATATATATGGGCTTAAAAATGGCAAAGAAGGCCCATAGCCTTCTATACGTACAAAGGAATTATGGGAATGATATATTATTCCAAAAACTATCTCACGTTCGAAGCTTGCATGCGAAGAGGATTAGGGTTTTTGATTCAACTAGGAAGGTGGCTGCATATATGGATAGAAACGAATAAGCAAGGGAAACTTAATTTAGATCTATTAGGATTGTT
This sequence comes from Amorphophallus konjac, assembly GCA_022559845.1. Taxonomy (NCBI): domain Eukaryota; kingdom Viridiplantae; phylum Streptophyta; class Magnoliopsida; order Alismatales; family Araceae; genus Amorphophallus; species Amorphophallus konjac. The sequence continues at coordinate 23,578 of JAHNEJ010002830.1, read as the reverse complement.
CATTAGGATCCATACGTGGAAATTTATATACCATTAGGATTCTAAACCCCAAATCCTTTAAATAAACCCCCTCCTGAACGTGCAAAGGCTACTGTCTCTGTTAGTTCGTGAGCCCTGTGTCGACGTCGTCTTCCTCTACGATGTATCTTCATCCATCGAAGTGTTGCATCCTGCTACTGTCTCTGTGGCGATGTTGCTGTTGTCCACTGCCCTTGCCACGAAGGAGAGGGCCTTCTCCCTCTTCCTAGTCCTTCCGTTACGGTCATACAAGGAAGGGCATCATCTGCTTCTTCCTGTGTTGTCCATGCTGTGGCTACAGCCGTGAATAGAAGCTGTAGTTGCTGTCATAAAGAAGCTTCATCTTCTTCTTTTTCCTGAGCGAGTGTTGACACCCGTTTTGTGACCAATAAGTTGGGTCATCTCCTTATTCATTTTAAATGATGCTCTGAGTTGTTCACCCTTATGGGGATATCTTGGTCAATTTGAGGTCTATTTCATGGGTCATGTCTCCTTCGATGGGTCTGGTTCCTTATCTCTTTCCGCTGGACGAAGCTTAGCAAACTTTCATTTCATTTGCACTCCATTGTCTCTAACGGTCCTTTGATGGCGCGTTACAATCCTCTAACACATCTACCTTGGTCTGTTACATCATGCCAGAGTCCTTAAGTCAAAGGCTTCTTTCAAAGCTTATCTCGTATCCTATCCGTTGAGTGTGACGGTTTATCGTGCGGCTGTTACATTCATTGTGACGCGTCTATCCTTGACCGTTACATTCATCTAGAGTCATGTGTTCGACAACTTCGCCCGTTGGCCTTATCTGTTAATGGATAAGGTTTTGTGACTGTCTCTTCCTGGGGTGTTACATCCCTGTGGCCGTCTATCGTGCAGCCGTTACGTTAAACATAGAGTTCTAGCAGAACTCCTCTTTCTCTGCTACTCCGTGGCCGAATTAAGAGTTTGATATGAGGATTTCTCCCTCAAATCTGATCTTCAGAACCTTCTGTTTGTTTCTATGGACTCTTGGGAGTATTATCTTCAAGAGTTTGCTAAGAAACATCATACTTTCTAGCTGGATTATCCTCTACTCGATCGGAGAGTTTGAGGGTCTATAAATAGAACCCTTGACTTCATGGCTTGAGGAGGAGAAATTTGGAGTTCGCGTCGAAGTGCTGCCGCATCCTGGAGCTAGAACCAACCAAGTAGAGCTGCTTCCCACATCCATATGCTTCTAAAGTCCAAGGAGTATTGATTCCAAGGGTTTAGTTCAGTTAAAGTTTCCTTCTCTAGCGTCTTTTCCCTCTTCCAAGCATCATAGCATTGTCCCTCTTCCTCTACCACGTTCTTGCACCCTCTGCATCCATTAAAACATTCTTCCTATCTTTTAAAACGTCCCAGAGGGGTTAAAAAAATCAACCTCCCCAGTATTTCCCTTTCCTTTTGCATGTTCTTAAGTTCCTTTGATTTATTGATACTACTTTGTCCAAGGGCTAATTTGGGGTTGTTTTTCTTGTGATCTACACTCTTTTGCAGGTTTACAGAGCTCCTAGAACGAGGCCCAAGCTTCCTGGCCAACTGAAAAGCTTGGAGATCAAAGATTCCCAGTTTTTATTCTGTAGAAGCTCTAACGGTCTACCATAGATGCGTTATATTCCCGTAGCGGCTTATCGCGAGACCGTCACAGTTCTGTGACGCATCAGTCTTCAACCGTTACATCTGACAGAGCTGCAGTTTTCCCGGTTACTTTCTCTCTCCCATGGGCGGGTGCATCATCCTCCTATTCTAAGGTATTTACCATGTCTTTGGCTTGTTTTTACCTTAGTGGCGATCACATCTTTCTTTAGTTTGGGCATCAGCTCTCTCCTTCTTCACATTTTCTCTTTATTTGCTTGTTCCACTTATACGGTGTATTTTTCTTTATCTCCTTATTCCACGCCTCGACGTGTGTTTTTCTTTGTTTGCTTAGCTTAGTTCTGATTGAGACAGCATGCCCATGCTAGTATTCATGCTGGTTGCCTAGGTTCATGTTGTACATGTTCATGGGTTGATTGATTCTACAATTTGCTCATACTTTCATCATAGTTGGCATCATAGCCCATCTTGCAAAAGAAGGGACACATTATAATCAATAGAATTTTTTGGCGATCATGGTGGGACATCTCGTGCCAATCGTGCTTTGAATCTCTGTTAAACCTGCTATCCTTTGTTTGCCCTAGTTGCCAGTGTTTTCCCCGGATTTTCCTTTTATTTCCTGCTGTTTCTGGTTCTCTGGCTCTTCTGGCGGTCGTACCTTCACGTGTTACATACTATTAACGGTCCAGCTTTGGACTGTCACATCTTCTAGCGCGGGTATTGTAGACCGTCACATACTCCAGATAGGTACACATCCCGAGGTGCAATTTATTTTCACAGTTTTTGCTATGATTTTCATGCTTGGGTGCTATTTGGTCTCCTCCTTGGTTGGTTCACATATTCATACCATTGTGTGCATATTTGATTGCTAGATTTTAGACTAGAATTTGCATGCACTCCGGTGCACATAGGGCCATTCATATATTCATACTTTAGATTGCATCTTCCTACCTTAGTGTGTGGACCTCTCGTCTTCATATTCCTTGGGGCCGACTAGGAAATCACATCAGGGACCTCCATAAGTCCCCGTGAGCCGTGGATTCCCACAAGGACGCCGGGCCGGTTGTACCTTCCCCACACCGTGTCTAGGATTGCATAAGTGAAGGAGTGATTACATTTAGAGTCAACCAAGTCACATATCTTTCCCCTATTGAGAACCTATTTTGGAGAGCACATTTTAATCAAGTCGCTAAGGTTCTAAAGTAAAAAACCATAAAAATCTTGTTGCATCATCTAAATAACTTGGTTGACCTTGAGTGTTGTTATCTCTTTTTCACTTACATCTTTGTTAAAATCATCTAAGTTTAGTCACTCATTGTGTGTTTGTTGTGTGTTGTTTGCATTGTTCTAAGGTCTTTCGTTGCATGTGGAGTTGCTTCCATCTTCTAGAAGCTTCATCACCTAGGGGCGATTCCCTTTCCACATCCTACTTCAATCCACTCTTTGAATCCACCATGGCTTCTTTCGATCTTCCCCGTTCCCAAGAGGAGTCTCTTCCTCAAGGGCTTCTAGAGGATCCCTCTAGGGTTATCTCATTCCAACCCAGAGAGGGGCCCATCCCTCCTTCGTCCTTCATCCCTATGAAGGGCGCCCAATCCACTCAAGCTCTTCTTCCTCCTTCCGCTAATTCTATTCTTCAAATGATGGCCCAATTAGACTCGGCCCAACTTCAGGCGGTTTATCAGGCCATGCAGGGGTCCAACACCCCACCTTCCCCGATTATGCAAGGTCAGACCAATCCTTCCATTGCTCAACCTAGGGCCGATGGATCCGCCGTCCAGCCCATTCCCATTGACCTCACTCCGGTCCAACCTAGGACCCTCAGATTCTCTAATCTGGAGATAGCCAGTCTTCTGGTTCGGCCCAGCAATTTTTTGGATAAGGGAAATGCCATTGTCCCTCCTTCTTCTATGTCAGATCATCACATGTCCAGCCCATTAGTGCCGCAGGTCCTTGTCGGCCCAAATGATTTCATGCGCCCTCATCATGGGGCAGCCCAAGTTCACACCAATGTGGTGTGGATGGGCATAAATCCCACACAAAAATCACAAGAGAATAATGATGTGATAAAACATGGAGGAGATAATGATGATTAATGCATAAATAAGGGGAATAAAAGCTTGCACGTGGTGCAAATATGGAGATGTGATCGCCAGAGGGGTTACCTCAAAAAGAGAGATCGCGAATACCTGGTGAAGATTGAAACGCGGGATGATGTGAAGTTCCTTCCTCCTTCTTCAATCGGCCGGCCGACGAGAAGGGTTCTCCTTTTGATTACCTTGCGAAAAAGATAATGAAACAACAAAGCAAAGCAAAGAGGGATTCAGCCGATGCAAGTAGTATCAATCCAAATAAAACAAGTGATGATAAAAGGAAATCAACATGCGCACCTTATTGTTTTGGTTTTAAAACCCCTAAAGAGGAATTAAGGAGAGGGGAGATATGTGATAAAACTAGTGCAAAGTGAAAAGGAAAAAGAAAACTGACGATGGAATTGATGCAGACGAAGAAGGAGAAAATAGATGAATACGAATCAACAAAAAAAGCCATGCTGTCCCTGTCGACAGTAAAGGGAATCAATAAGACGCGGTTGATCGGATGAAGCAGGTGCAGAAGAAGCCGAAAATCCTCCCAACGAGCCCACGACAGTAAGCAAGCAGAGGAAGCCGTCAATCCTCTTGAACGTCTTTGAACGTTCTAATCCCTTCAACCCTCTGAAATCGTCAACCTCTGCTTCTACCGCCCAGATCATGTTTTTATAGGATTTCAGTGGGAGATAAGCTCGAATTTGGTAAGATAAGGATATGCAATGTTCAAAGAAGGCAGGACTCTACCTCCAATTCGAGCAAGGAGACCATTGGAGGCAGGACTCTATACAGGAAAGAGGAGTTCAGGCATGACACGAAAGGTGAAACACGACCTTGCGAAGGGCGTCAAATCAAGAATTGACGACTTTCATCAAGACGTTACTCAAAACACGACCTCGATCAAGGGCGTCACTTCTTGGATTTAATTTTGGCAATAAAACTTACGTTATTTGAAAATTATGATAACACGCCTAAGAGAGAGGCGTTAATTTAAAACACGCCCTGAGGAAGGACGTTAACCAATAATTAAATTGATTTTGCATTTACTTTAAAACTGGATAATACCAGGAATTGACGCCCTTACAATTAGTCATCCTTTGTTGAGAAAACACCCTCGATAAGGTCGCTATTTAAATAACGCCCCTCTTCAGGTCGCGAATCACAAAAAATGCAAAAATGAATCAAAACCACACACAAGAAAAAAAAAATTCATATTATGAATATATTGAAGTTCACTTTGGGGCGTCATCATAGTGACATGAGATTTGATCAACATAGCGTCATTTTTGGCGTGTCTACAGCTGCCCCGCCTTGACGTCTGCTTTGGAAGGGAGTGAGACGAAAATGGAGTGAAAGTGCAACAAATGGAATGAAGTGGAGCGAACTGATAAGTAGATGCCAAGGTGTGATGTGACACGCCTCAGACACTAAGCAATAGAAATCTTTCCAAGATTCTGAATGAAACAACTCCGAGTGATTCCAAGGAAGCATCAATTTGCTGGATAAAGGAGATTAAACTAAACAAGTAAAATGTAAGGCAAAAGGTGTGCGCGCGGGCACGATAGGGAAAGACCATTGGAGAGCGGTTACCAGCCAACGTGGACGTGCTACAACCAAGGTAAATTTTGCAGAATAAAGAAAATTGAGATGGAGATCCAACAAAGGGACATTTTTCAAGGAACCAGCTTGAGCGGCTTCAGATAGAACAAAGTTCTTGATTCGGAGTGGAATATCTCATGTCAACTCAATCAAAAAACGAGTGACCTTCATTATCGCCATAATATGAAGATTTTCAACATGAAACTCAAAGTCCTACATGATGCATGCTGGGCTAAAAAGAAAAAGATAAAACAAACTAAAAATAGAAAATAATCAAGGATAATATTGCTAAGCCATCTAGATTTGGTCAAGAATCTGAATCTCTGAGCTAACACTAAGCCGAAGCCCGTTTGTCCGCGCATCAACTCAGAAAGTGGAACCATCGTCCCAGACCTTGAACGACTCAACGGTCTATCCGTGTGATCAAGACTCTCCTGGAATCATCATCATTTTTGATGAAGGGGAACTCAAATTCCAGATTCATCAGAACCACAAGGTCCTTGATATGCTATAATAATGTAGATATTATATAGTAACAATGCTTACAACGAACAAATACAAGATGACAAGTGAGATGTTATTTCCATGAGCAACCCAGGCGCCTCTAATCCTGCAAACTTCTGCACTTTGAAAATTCATCAGTTTTCAAAATTCAAGATAATCAAACATAGTTTTCCATCATGATATGATCATAAGTGCTCAATAAAACAATTCAATGAAATAATAGCACTTAAGTTCATTAACACACATGAATATCATAAAAACACGCCTTCACGGAACGGCGTCAAATCATGAAAACGCGCCTTAACATGTAGTCGTTTAAAACATGAAACACGCCCTACAGAAAGGCGTGAAACCCATCGAGAGGCCAAAGAGTAAACGACCTACTAAAGGGCGTTACACAAAACACGACCTCAGAAAGGTCGTCAATTCAGAAATTGACGCCCTAACAAAAGGCGTTAATCAATCCAGCGCTTCCGTTTCCAGGTCGAAAGCGAAACCAAATCCTAATAGCCATCAACCTGTTAACTCCGAACAACCTTAAGCCCTCTTCAAATAAAAGAAAGGCTGCTTTCCTCAACCTAAAACAACCTCTTCTCTGAACCTCCGTAGCCGACTTATTTCTCTGTTCTTTGTTTGTTCTTCTCCCGCAGGCACTCGTCCGAGCTCCTTCTGCAAAGCCAAAAACAATGGAGAGGATGATTAAGAGACCTAGGTCTTCCACCCCTAGGCTGACTGAAATCCAAGGGCACATCTGCAGCCGAGTCGCTCAACATCAGGTTAGTGAATTCCTCTGCTTATATCTTGTTTCTTTTCTTTTTATTGAATCCTTCTGTCAAACTACTTCTTACATATGCTCATGTCTGGCACTATTGGCACTGTTTATGTTTTCTTTCCACAGGACTACCCAAATGTCCCTGGTGCTAGGAGATTTACAAAAGTGAAGTGGTTGCCCCTTATTCTCTCCAAGTTCTCCTCTGACATGAGAGTATACCTAGCAAGATGGCATCTTTTGGGCCTAGTAATTCATGCCAAGCACTATGACCAAATTCACTTAGATTGGGCTGCCATAGGAGCATTGATTGAACTTTGGCATCCTTCCACTCATACCTTTCTCTTCTCGACATTTGAAGCCACCATCCTTTTGGAAGAACTAGAGTTGATCTTAGGCTTGAAAAGAATGAAACAAGGAGAAGAAGAAAAGATGTCCATCATGCCAAGGCCAATCTCCTCTCATGAATTGCTAACCTCATTGATATCTAGCCCAAACATAGTGAACCAAATCAAGGTCACTAAAGGAATCAATCTCTTGAAGCTCGCCTCATGGGTGTACAAGAGAGCGGATCAAGCAAAGGAAGAGGAGGAGATAGAAAAGATAGCAAAGGCCTTCGTGGTGTGCTTAGCAGGCGCACTCTTGTTTCCATCCACGGAGGACTTTCTAGAGGAGGCCCAATTGAGCGCGGTGATGAGCTTATGGGACAGAGATAGAGTTGGACCGGCTATTCTAGCCTACCTCTATAGCGGGCTTACTTCGGCGGTGATGGGAAGGCCCATCTACGGATGCATGCTAGCACTCTCTAGTTGGGTCGATCTCCATTTCAAATTCGATCCATGTGGTGAGGCCCAACAATCCTCAATAATCTTTTCAAAAAGCCCACTCTCTTACATGACCGGTTCGTTAGGAATAAGCAATAAGGTGATGAACCGGATTCCTCAAGTGAAGAAGAGAGGGGATTGGAGGGAGCACCTAAAGGTAATGCCAAAGAACCTCTTTACATGTGCCCCGGGTGTACTCAAGATGCAGGAACTTCGTGCACGATTCTCCACCGGCACGGACCTTCGTCTCATCGGTGCTTTGGACTTCGTCTTGTACAACTCTCACAGATGCCTTCTTCAAATCGGACTTCCAAGACAACACCTAGAAGACGTCTCTCATCTCCCTCCAATCAAATCAAGAAACCTAGGCAGCAATGAAGATGGAGAAGAGGCTATCACAATCCAAGCCCTATGGAAGATTAGCAAACCTCATCAACCTGTAGAGAGTTTGGAGGAAGACAAAGATCAGTGGAAAAATTATGTAACAGCTTTGAGAAAGCTAAGACCCAAAGTGGCTCATTAAGCATTGTAATCTCTCTTTTCAAAGTAATAAAAATGATTATTTTCTGATTGAGCCTTACTGCTGTGCTACAGATCAAATCCTTAAATAACCTGTCGTTCTGTTCCGAATAACGCCTCAAGCAATGGCGTGAATCAATAAAAGGACGCCTTCATTATAGGTCGCTTCCCATATTCCTGTTCACACATTCGACGCCTTCACCAATAGGCGTTACTTAAATAACGACCTGGAACAAGGCGTTTAATCGATTCAAATTCCCAAAATATATTCATTGAAATTCCAAAAGTAACGCCCTCAGGAAAGTCACGTTTCAATCAGGTAACGCCTCTAGCTTAGGCGTGAGTAAAAATCATAATAATTACTTCGATCACATCAATCAACGCCCATTGAATGCGTCTGACGACGGTTATCATTCCCCATGCAAATAAAATTGACGCCTCGAGAAACATCGTCTAATTTATAAACACGCCCATCTCATAGTCGTGACTCCCACAAAAAATGCCTCTTCTCAGGGCGTCTCTTCTTTTCGAATGCTAAAGGGCTTTCCCCCTTTCTTCTTCTTCCTCCGTTCCATTCTCTCTTCTTTGCAACCCTAACCGAAGCTCCCCCTCCCCTCTTCTCTTCTTCTATCTCTCTCTCCCTATCCTTAGCCCTAACCCTAGCCATGGCCAGAGGTGGTTCAGTCAAACGGCAAAGGGTGGCCGCTCCCGAGGTGGTTGATCTGGGCGACGACGCCCACGGTGAGGAAGGGGCCATCGTGGCGGTTGAAGAAGTTCCCGCGGCGGCGAGGATGAACACGGCGACGAGGCCGTGGGAGAAGGAGATGAGGAAGGTGAAGATGAAGAAAATGAAGAGGGAGAAGCATAAGAAGAAGGAGAAGAAGAAGGAGAAAGAGAAGGAGACGGTGGTGATGAACCACCGCTCGCGGCGGCGCCCCCTCCCCGTGCCGGCCAACTCCGGCGGCCACGGCAGCCACGACCTCAGCCTCAGGAACCCAAGCACAAGAAGGTAAGCCTCAAACCTATTCCCATTTTTATTTCTTTTAATTTCATTTTTCCTGATTTTCCATAGCCCTCGGGTATAAACCCTGCAACCCAGAGAGAAGGCGCCCTCAGGGGCGTCGCGATCTCAAAATACACGCCCAACCCAAGGGCGTTAATTATATTATTTTCATGAAAAACAATTAACCTCATGAGAACACGCCCTAAAGCATGTCGCCCATTTAAATTTACATATTATGCCGTTAATTTTCGCATGCTGTTATTTTATTTCATTTTCTGAAAAACCTGGAAACCACGCCCCACACCAGGGCGTTAATTCAAAACAGACGGCCAAACCAGCGGTCGCCCATTCATTAATTATTTGATTAATTAACGAACCCAAATAGAAAAACGCCCTACTCAAGAGCGTGAATTGAAAAACCTTTAGGATTTTTAGAAATTAAGCACAAACACACGCCCAACACAAAGGCGTTTCATAGATGAAAAACGACCTAGGGTAGGTCGTTATCTAGAAGCTCCAACAGAACCACGCCCTCCTTAAGGGCGCTACTTCAACAAAAAACGACCTGAGGAAGGTCGTTACTTCAATAACATCAACATTCAACCTGGGGCAATCAAAATGAAATAAGCATGAATAATCACAATCAATTAAATGAACAATTCTTATTTTATGCATGCAGGGGCTGATGAGGACGCGCATTTCATGGGTCATGGTCCGGGCAGCTTACTACGGCCTCCCCGAGTTCCAGAGAGAGAGGGTAGATGCGATGGGGTTCGGTGCCTTCCTCAGCATAGAGCCAGTTAGGCCAGACCTACCACTCATTCAGGTCCTACGGGAGAGATGGGATAGGACCAGCCGGGCATTCCTGATGCCTTGGGGACACATGATTCCTACCCTGGAGGACGTGGCCAGGATTACGGGGTTGAGGGTAGATGGAGAGGCTGTGAGTGGGATCACCTACCCAAACTACACCGAGCATGCCCAGAGATTGCTAGGGCTGGAGATGGTTTATGAGACGCCTAGCGAGTGCAGGACGATCTTCCGCACCGACCTCACCATAGTGATGGGTTTAGGGAATGCAAGGCACAGGTCAGGGGAGACCCTAGAGCAGTTTTCACAGAGGCTGATAGACGGGGCTAGGGCAGTGTACTGCCAGGACCCGACCGACAGGGAGAGAGCTGACCTAGACTTGAGGAGGTTCTTGCTACTGCTACTGGGGAGGCTATTGCTCGGGACAAAGGGCGACGTCATCAACTGCCGATTCCTAGGGATACTCGAGGATCTGGAGGCAGTTGGCAGCTATGCCTGGGGAGCGGCACTGCTGGCGCACATGATGGCCGACCTATCCACGGGGACAGGGCGAGAGACGACCGTTAGTGGCTTCTCACCTTTTCTTCAGGTATGCATTTTTCATTTTTTCCTTTCTTTTATGTATATTTTTATGTACGTGCGAATGTCTAACTAATGCAATGCATGGATGCACGTTTGGAGTCACCTCTACATGCCGATGGGGCGCGTTGACCCACGGCCTGGGAATGAGGGAGGTTTCCCTCTGGCACGGCGCTGGGTGCCGATCGTCTTCGGCGCCCGACTCGGCTACGAGTTGTGGGTTCTACGGAGAGAGTTCCGCGACTTCCCTCCCTCGCTGGTATGTATAGATGCATGATATGCATTTTTTTTATTTGAATTGATTATGATGAAATGATGATGATATGTATGTATGTTTATGAATGCAGGTGCAGTGGAGACCCTACGAGGGGATGACCGATGAGGGCCAGCCTTGGGTCGTAGCGGGCCGACCTCGCTTTGAGCGTGAGCTTTGGGTTCACTACTTGAGCGAGATTGAGCCGTTACGGCTTAGGTTGGTGATGAGGGCGCTGGGCCTCCACCAGGAGTGGATTGAGGTAGGCGAGCCGCTGGACGTCGGGAAGAAGACGCGCGGTCGTACAAAGGTGACCGACTGGAGGGTACGATTCGAGGAGCAGTACGTCGACTGGCCGCGTGGCGGGACCAGAGTCACCTCTCGGGCGACTGACAGCTCCGAGTACCTCCGGCGCTACTGGGAGGTATACGCCGGCCGACCCCAGATGAGGGTCTTAGGGGTATGTATGAATGCACTTATTTCTAAATTAAATGCAAATGCTTATGTTACTATCATGCGACTAACATGCGATGGATGCAGGATGCGCGGGACATAGCAGCGATAGATGCCCAGGCCCACCTACACAGCCTGGAGGACCAGCTGGCCGCCACACGGGCAGACCTAGAGACCCTGGTGAGTGTTTAAATCATTTCTATATGCAAATGTATTTTGTTTTTGTTGAATTATTGATGATTAGCCATTGACGATCTCAATGAATGCAGCGTGCCCAGCAGGGAGCAGTGAGGAGAGACCCAGGGGAGGCCTCCAGCTCGAGAGGGCCCAGTGCAGAGGTGACTGCACTGGCAGAGCAGCTAGCGAGAGCAGTGGCACGAGCCGAGGCAGCGGAGCGCGACCTCGCTTCACGGGTAAATTCCAAAACATCAATCCATTCAAATATTGATTATATAATTGTGCACTGATGAAATTCATTTTACAGACTGAGGAGCTTCGAGCCGCTCTTACCTGCGTTGACGAGGGCTACTGCGCGACGAGCGCACAGGTGAGTGGTTCAATTATACATTGCTTGAATTGCTAGATTATTGAATTTAATTGTGGAATTGATGACTTATTTACCTATTTGCAGGTGACACAGCTTTAGGCAGTACGTACCGAGTTGGCGATCCGCGATCGGCGGATCTCAGAGCTTGAGAGGTCCCTGAGGCGTCGGGAGGAGCTTCCTCAGGACGTGGCCGAGCTACGCGTGGCGCTTGAGCTGGAGAGACGGGAGCGTGCCCGGGAGCGCGAGGAGCGTGCTCGTGAGCGGGAGGAGCACCAGGCGGAGCGTGCCCAGTTCCAGGAGCAGCTGGCGGCACGTGAGCGAGAGTTGGCAGATTCGAGGACCCAGTTGATCCTTTCCCAAGAGCGGCTGCGGGTGTCTGAGGAGCGTCTCCAGCGAGGACGCGAGCGAGCGCGGGCTGCGGGGTACTCCTTCACCAGCTCCACCTTCGTGGCGGGCTCTTCCCTCCGAGAGAGGAGCGAGGCAGGGGGACACGTTCGGGTTCCGGCTTCTTCACGGGGGCCCATGCCTCCTCCACTAGCACCAGCTCGGGACGGCGAGGAGGAGGTTGAGAGTAGGAGAGAGGAGGGTGGAGACGAGAGCTGAGAGACTTACTTGTACTCCTCCACCCTCACACCTGTACTTGACATTCATTATATATATATATATATGAGATTTGAGATTTCTTTGTTACCTGAGCACCTCGTGCGGTTGTGACTTTGTGTTTGTGTACTTTCCTCTTTCCATGTTCTCGCCTTTGCTTTTCTTTGCCCTGTACCTGCAGCTGTGGTTTTTACTTGAATAAAACAGGTTAATTCATCTGTTCGACTTGGCCCCTTGCCCAATAAGCAAGGGGTGGCAATATTTTGACCTTAATGAGGGGTCAAGGGGGCCAAGCCTTTAATCAAATAAGGCAAAATGAAATAGCTGATAGCGGGAAGATGCATCATGCAAAGCACGCATATGCAAACCATAAATAAAAGATGCCCATGCAAAAGAATGCAAGCATACATCGTGAAGAAATGCATTTTTTTTCCTTTTCTCATTTATATATTTTTTGTTATTTTTCTTGAAAAACGCGCCTTAGAGTGGGTCGTGATTCTCATAAAGACGCCCAAGGAGACGGCGTGAATTTTAAAAAGAATTTGATTTTTGAAAAAGAAACGATCTGCTCGAAGACGTTATTCTGAAAGAGACGACCTAATCTAGGACGTTAATTCCATAAAAAGCGCCTTTGCCGAAGGCGTTAATTGAATTATTCTGCAAAAAGGGCTTCAAGGCTATCAAGACCATGAGTCTTACATAGTCACCATCTAAAATTCATTAACCTTTCTTGAGTAGTTAAAAGGGGGTCGACGTGATCATAATTGACTTGTATTCGAGATTTCGCACAGTGCAATTTCTTTAGTCCGTCTTGACCATCCTGCCAGTTCGTGATTTTACCACATAGAAAGGATGGAAGGAAATATAAGGGAAGCCCATAAGGGATTCTGAGATGCTCAAGGTAAAGTTACCTCCCCTACCCTATGCCTGTTGGGGTTCGGTCTTTGGCGTAGGGAAATTTGTTACCTTTTTGCCCATTTATATTGCACGCATACGCCCAAGGTTTTCCTTGCGGGGACTTTGGCCTCTTGACATGCTTTTCTTTTCATAACTTGACTTTCACTTTGGAATTGATTTGCATTGATGAAAATAAACCTAATTGTACTTGGGCTTTTGTGGCATTTGCTCCCTTTTGGGCCTTGACTTCCACCTACTAGGGCGGCGGATAGGCTTGGCGCGTCTGTCTCGAGGTCTCCCTTCCTCCCTTATGGGCCGAAGAAGAAGAGAACGGATATTGTCTTTCACTTTTAGTTAGGTTTTTGACTTTCCATCAGATTTTGCACTGCTTGATCTCAAGAATAAAGCGTATAGTGTGTGCGTGAACCAACCCCCTTTTAAATTAACAAGACTGATGAATGAATTCTGAATTTTGACCTTTCGGACATTGATCCTTCTTGTGCCATGGCATCAATTTTGATCTCTTTTGATTTTGAAGAATTTCTATTTTTGTTTGCTTTTTGGAGTTTCTATTTTTTTATGGTTTTCGGAGATATTCCCTTTTGTTTGGATTTTTGAAGACATATATTTATATATATTTTTTGGATTTTTGAATCAAGGGTAGTATTTCTTAAGATACAAACCATTCCAAGGATGAGTTAACTCTTCTCCTTCAGCATTAACCAGTTTATAAGCATTTCCAGGATAAACATCTTTTATAATGAACGGTCCTTCCCAATTGGGTTGGAGTTTTGAGCGGGGGCCACCTAGCTTTACAAAAATTCTTTTGATTAGCATTTCACCGGTTTTAAATTTTCTCTCAATTACTTTCTTTTGATAAAAACGTGAGAGCCTGTTTTGATAAACGCGCGCATGCTCAGCGGCGACCAGACGCTTCTCATCGAGGAGTTCCAATTGGGCCAGGAGTGAATCACGACGTTCATTAATAGAGAGCTCCTTATCCAACTGTACTCGCAGAGAGGGAATAAGAATCTCATAAGGGACTACTGCCTCCATTCCACAAGTGAGGGCAAAAGGAGTTTGCCCAGTGGGTGTGCAAATGGAAGTGCGATAGGCCCAGAGAGCTTCAACTAGCTTGTCTGGCCAGTCCGAAAATTTATTAGCCTCACAAGTTTTCTTAACAATTTTGATCAAAGTCTTATTAGTTGCCTCTGCTTGGCCATTGCCCTGCGGATAATAGGGAGAAGAATGATGCAATGCAATGTTATACCTGTTGCAGAGATCCTTGATTTCCTGAGAGATAAATTAAGGTCCATTGTCGGTGACGATGGTGCTCGGGATGCCGAACCTTGTGATGATGTTCTTCATTATGAATTTGCAGACTGTTGACGCTTTAATCTCCACGTAAGCTTCTGCTTCCGCCCACTTGGTGAAGTATTCCGTTGCCGTGAGGATGAACGACTTTTGTTTGGTCAGGAGATTCGAATCACCAAGAGGTCCAATGATATCAAAACCCCACATGGAAAAAGGCCATGGGGAGGACGTAGGACGGAGTGAAGAAGCAGGAGAATGAATCTTATCGGCGTGTAGTTGGCACTTAACACACCTTCGAACATAGATGGAACAATCCTCTTCTAGAGTGGGCCAATAGAATCCTAGCCTAAGGATCTTCTTAGCTAGCATCTGGCTATTCACATGACCACCACACACTCCAGAATGTGCCTCTTCCACGACTTTCCAAGATTCATCATCATCGAGGCATCTTAATAAAACACCGGTGAGCCCTCTTCTGTAGAGCACACCTCCAACCAGAATATAACGTTGAGCCACTCTTCTAATTGCTTTCTTCTCTTCTGCAGTGGCTTCCTCGGGATAGGACTGATCATTACAATATCTGTCAATCTCATAATACCAAGGCTTCTCTTCGTCAGCCAGATCTTCTTGCCAATCCAAAAGCATGACCTCTTTACCTTTAAGAGCTTCCTTCAGCTTAACCTTCTCGAGCACTTGATCCCTAATATCAAGGAATGCGCGATCCTTAATAGCTGGGGTGTCACGCTGATGAATCAGGGGAACATGAAAATCACGCTCAGGAGGGAAAACTAAAGCGGAAGCCAAAGAAGCAAGAGCGTCAGCCAAGATGTTCTGGCTACGCGGGACATGGACGAAGATCAATTTAGTGAAGAGTTTGGCATAAGCTGAAGCGAGTTCCTGGTAGGGCTTGAGCTTAGGATTGATAGTGCGACACTTGACGAGCACCTGGCGCAGAATAAGCTGACTATCACCCACAATCCTCAAATGAGTGACACCATATTAATGAGCGGTTTGAAGACCGGCCAAAAGAGCTTCATACTCAGCTATATTATTGGTGACGGGGAAAGTGAGCCGAGCAGCAAATGGGATGGTGACCCCTTCTGGTGTTAAAAGAACCATGCCGATCCCTCTTCCTTGAGAATTTAGAGCTCCATCAAAATGTAATGTCCACATAGGATCATGGGGTTGATTGATGGACATTAATTCTTCATCTGGGAACTCCGAATTGACAGGATCAAAACGGGGTAGAGGGTGATGAGCAAGGTGTTCGGCAATGGCGTAGCCTTTGATAGCTTTCTGCTGAATGTAAGTGATGTCGAATTGAGAAAGGAAACTTTGCCAGCGTGCTAATCGATCAGTGAGGACAGATTTTTTAAGGAGGAATTTAATTGGATTCATGCGAGCAATGAGGTGAACCTCATGAGCTAAGAAATAATGTTTTAACTTCTGAACTACCCAAACCAAAGCCGCATAAGTTTTCTCCATGGCTGAGTACCTCTGCTCACAGGGGTTAAGAAGCTTAGACAAGTAATATGCTGCCCTCTCCTTACTTTCTTCATCCACTTGAGCTAAGACAGCACCTACGGAGTCATCCAGGACCGAAACATAGAGAATAAGAGGTTTGCATGGAATCGGCGGCCTCAGGACAGGAGGATTGGCCAAATAATCCTTCAATCCGTCAAAGGCTGCCTGACACTTGTCATCCCAATTAAACTTGACTCCCGGCTTAGTAAGCTCGTAGAACGGCCTACATCTTTGTGAATGCTGAGAGACGAAGCGGCGAATAAATTGTAACCTCCCGATTAATCCTCGAACTTCCTTTAAATTCTTGGGAGGAGGCATATCCCTAATGGCCTTTGCCTTGTTGGGATCAACTTCAATTCCCCTCTTGCTAACAATGAAACCAAGCAATTTCCCTGAAGAAACGCCAAATACGCACTTCTTGGGGTTCATTTTCAATTGATATTCTCGTGATCTCTGTAAAACCTTAGCCAGAACCCCAGGATGTTCAATCCTTGTCCTTGATTTCACTACCAGGTCATCCACATACACCTCAATATAAATATGAATCATGTCATGAAAAATCGCCATCATAGCCCTTTGGTAGGTGGCTCCAGTATTCTTAAGTCCAAAAGGTATGACCACATAACAATAAGTCCCCCATGGCGTAGTGAATGATGTTTTCTCTTGATCCTCTTTAGACAGACGAATTTGATTGTAACATGAAAAGCCATCCATAAATGAGAGAGTCTCAAATCCTGCCGTGTTATCAATTAGAACATCAATATGAGGGAGGGGGAAGTCATCTTTAGGACACGCTCGGTTGAGGTCCTGGAAGTCTATGCAAATCCGAACTTTCCCATCTTTCTTCATAACCGGGACAATGTTAGCCACCCAATTGGGGTAGAGGACAACTCTAACAAATCTAGCCTTATGGAGTTTGTCGACCTCTTCTTTCATTTTCAAAGCCATGCTAGGGTGGAAACGCCTCAACCGTTGTTTGACCGGTACAGACCCTGGCTTAAGTGTAAGATGATGTTCAACGAGCGCAGGGTCTAATCCCGACATATCTTCATAACTCCATGCAAATGTGTCCTTGTATTCTTGAAGAACTAAAATGAGCGCCTCCTCCTCGGAGGGCGGCAAATTCTGGCTAATGAGGACAATCCTAGGGTCTTCCTCGGTACCCAGATTAATTTCTTTGGCAGGTTCTTCTACGGAGGCTGATGGTTCGTGAATCTTCTCATACCACTAGCAAAAGCATCAGCCTCGTCCTCATATTCTTCGTAACTTTCATCCTCCTCTTCAATAGGGTCTTCATCATTCATAATTTCATAAACGCCCAAACCCTCATAGGAAGCAACAACACCTTCAAATTCTAACTCTGGCAGGATAATTGGATCTCCCACAAACTCAGGGATTGCTAAACAAGCTTGGCATCTGATAGCCAATTCTAATAAAAATCTGCGAGGAATCTCCTTACCCCTGGATTTCTTATGTGAATCTACCCCATGAATTTTATTAGCAGAAGAAGAAGAAGAGAAGGAGCAACTAGCTTGATCAGAAAGAAAAGAAGGGGGTGAAAAAGTGGATACAGAAGAAGACCCCTCGCTAGAGGGGGAAAAGAGATCTGTCAAGGAATTTTGAAAGAGCGGCCCCTAGGTTGGGACGCACTCGGGAGAGAAATAGGAGGTCTCCTCAACAGAGATGGAGGATTGGAAAGTTGAAAAATCAGCATTTTTTTCTTCTTTTTTATCTTTTTCTTCATTTTTATTTTCTTTTTCAAGGAGAAAGCAGTGTGATGGGAGAATAGTAAGAGGAGTGGAAATTGCAAGATTGGAAAAAGATTGGGTCAGTGATGGCCCGCTTGGGGGCGTGATGGAGAGTTCAGAAAATCGCTCGAGGAGCGAAGGAGGAATCGGGAGAGAAACTCGGATTGAATTTGGAGCAAAACTGATTGTAATCGGAGGCGGTCTTGGCACACGACCAAACCAACGAGAATGTAGAGAAGCAAGCACAGATGGATGTAGCGAAGTGAGAGAAAAGAGGCCGGCCCACAGCCTGTCCACAGTGAAACCTTCTTCAAAGGGGACATCTGGCTCCCCAGTATCTGTGTAGTCACTCAGCAGCTACCTCTTGTCTGTGATCACTGCTGGCATTTCAATCAATTCCTGTATTAATGGAGGCCATTCTGGATCTGTCGGCATGAAGAGGCGGCTTAGAGAAATAGTAATGTCATTCATGTCGAACCACCTGTACCAGTCACATTCTGGATCGCCCATTTTCCTTCTTTTGTCCGGCCTTAAAGACTCCAGGGCTTTGTAGGTAGCCAGTGGGGCGATGTGACGAGCAAACTGTCTGGCGTGAACATCTTGATAGTCAAGCAATGAAGTAATTATGGTAGTCTGCTCATTATTCTGAGCGCCACTAGTAACAAAATGTGTCTTCAGTGTCCAGGAGAGTGGCTGGCGATCAGTCTTCAAAGTAGAAGTCAT
Organism: Amorphophallus konjac; assembly: GCA_022559845.1. Lineage (NCBI taxonomy): Eukaryota > Viridiplantae > Streptophyta > Magnoliopsida > Alismatales > Araceae > Amorphophallus > Amorphophallus konjac. The sequence goes on along the minus strand of JAHNEJ010002830.1, from coordinate 5,196 downwards.
AAATGCCCATGGCTCTTCTTTATTTTTGCTCGGCCCTTTATAGCCTAAACCGCCTCGCACCAGTAATTTTTGCGGCTTAATGGGCCTAATTCTGCCCTGACAGTTGGCACCCAGGCCTTTGCCATCTTGATACCCCATTTTTAACAGAATGTTCCAGCCAGGGGTGTTAATCATGTTTTTTTTCTTCTTCCCCTTAGAAGGAAGGGGTGTCATAGCAACCGTGGTAACGGTTTCAGATGGCATTGGCCGTGGACGGGGAACGTCCAGCACAGATAACAGTGGCTTATTGGCAGGCCAAATAGAAGAGACTGATGAAGCCGCATGAATATCTTCCTCTGGCAGAATCGGCATGCTGGTCACCTTGATAATACGGCCCTTGTGTGGGAATTTGAGACATTGGTGATTTGTAGAGGGCACCGCATCAAGCTGCTGGATGTACGGACGGCCAAGAATGCCATTAAATGTTGGATCCATGTCCAGGATGTGAAAATCTGCTGTGATGGTGGCAGGACCCAAGCTAACTTTCAATGTGATCATGCCTAGAGGAGGCTTCTTTGTGTTGTCATATGCAGTGACCGTTATGGTGGACGGCCGAATCTGGCTTTCTGGTATGCCACATAACTTCAAGGTGCTTGGTGGCAAAACATTGATGGATGCCCCAATATCTACCAGACATTGCTTAACAGCCACCTTATTGATGTCGACTGTGATGCATAAGGCATATTTTCTTGCTGAGATTGGTGCCAGTTTATGCTCATGAAAAGTAATCACCGGCTGACTGCTAGCAGGTGTTAACACTGTGACTATCTGCTCAACTGGAATGTCTTCATTAACCATTACCTTCTGCAGATATTCCTTTAGGGCCAGCTGATGAGTGGTGGACCGTTTGATCAATTCCAGGATCGAAATTCTTGCCGGAGTCCGGTCCAAATGCTTTAACAAATCGTATTCAGTGCCCGGTACAGACCCTTGTTCTTGTTCTTGCTCTTGCGGCCCCTGCACGGGCTCTAGCTCTCTTTGTGAAAAAATACGGTGGAAAATCCGTCCACTGCGGAGCAGCGCCACGCCTTGTAGTGCCTCTGTCGGGGCAAGTGTGGGAGGAGGATTAGAAGAAGAAGAGGGAATGCGGTTGGCAGTGTTCAACAATAGGGGTGCCCCCGTAGGAGGCGTGGGAGTAATGTTTAGCAAAGATGCCCCCGTGGGAGGCATAGGAGAGTGGTTTGACGAAGATGCCCCCTCAGGGGGCGTGGAAGTAGAAAGGGATACCTGAATGCGAGGAGCATTGGCGGGTGGTCTAACAAGAAGAGATATGGGTATGAGAGGTGGGGGAACTGATGGCGGAGGAACCCTTGCCGGTGTAGGAGTGGTAGGGGGTGTAGCGGGTGCTAGCGGTGAGCGAAGTAGGAGTGGCCTGGATGGCGGAGGTATAGAGTTGGTGGTGGAAGGTGGGGTTTGTCGTGCGGTAGGTTGTGGAGGTGTCAAATGGGTAAAAAGAGAGCGGGCCGGCAAGGCCGTAGAACTGGTAGATGTAGGTGGGTTGACGGGGCGTAGAAGAGGACGTCCCGATAGGAGAGGAGAAGAAGAAGGAAGGGTGCGCAAAAGGCGCGGAGGTTGATTTTGATTCGGATCATGATGAAATGCCCCGACAGAGGCGTTTTCTTCGTGCCATCCCTGTCCTCTCTGCACTTCGTAGAGGGACGTGACGGGGTTCACATGCTGATTAGGGGCGTGCTCCGGCAATGGATTACGGACAATTCCCATATCCTGCTGGTGTGCTGGAGCTTGCTGTGGTTGAACTTGTTGTGGAGCGGATTGCTGAGGTTGTTGATTTTGCTGTTGCCGAGAAGCCCTTCTTTCTTTCATAGTGGCTATGAATTGTCTCATCTCATCCCAATTAATGTCACCCTGGTCATTTAGATCGTAAATGTAATCTCTAAAGTGGAAACAACGATCAAGGTTGTGACCAGGGGCGCGATGAAAAGCACAATAACGGGATGTGTCAACATTAGCAGGCCACACGGTTCTTTCCCTTGGCAAGGCGAGCAAGTTGGCGGCCATCAGGGCATTAAAAATATCGGGGAGACTTTCGAGAAGTGGAGGATAGTGGTCCCTTTTGGGGCCAAGTGGTGGTCTCCGTTGTTGTTGTCCGTAGTTGGCAGGTGGTAGCATTTGATGGTATTGTGGTGGAGCTGGAGGGTCTACACGGTGGGCTTGGTTTTGCGGTGGAGCGAAAGAGTGTTGAGGTGCGAATTGGGGTTGTGGAGTGGGGTTAAAATGGGAGTTCTGTCGTGGAGGCGGTGATGGACGTGGGTTAGCTTGATGGTGGGGGTTGCCAACTGCGCCGACTTGCTCATTTGTGACGGTGCCCTCAGTTGTGGGCCTGCTGTTAACATTGGTGGTTTTCTTAAACAGCCGGGGCTTCGGCTCAAACATGCCCATAATGGGCGAATCCTTCATCTGTGTCTGGATGTAACGAGCCCTCTCATAGAGCTCTTCCATAGTGGTCAACCGGTTCATGGCCAAAATATGGCGGAATTGAGGAGTTGCATTAGAAATAACCATCTTTACTTGCTCCTGTTCCGACTAGGTGTCTTTCAGCTTCTCAGCCATCGACCGCCATATGTCAGCAAATATGATGAAATCCTCCTCAGACTTCATTTTCTCCGCAACTAAATCTGTAACGGACAGAGAGGGTCCAACACGGTCTCTATACTTTTGCAAGAATTTCCTTTGGACAACATCGAAGTCACTGGCATCAGCTGGTTCTAAGGAATAAAACCATTCGAGGGCTGGCCCCTCCAGAGATCTTCTGAATAAATAGGCCAGAGAAGCCTTGTTGCCTTGCCAGAAGGAGGTCTCGTACATAAAATCCTTCAAATGAATAACCGGATTGCCAGTTCCATTGTACCGCCGAAAGTTCGGCATCTCAGACGGAGGAAGATGGAAAACTGGCAGAGTGGGGAGCGAGATTTCTGCATTCTTGGCCGCGGTGACTTTCTTAAGCTGTTCTTCCATGTGGGCCATCTTCTGAAGTAGCATAGCATTAGAGTTGGACTCAACTGGGGCCTGAGCAAAAGAATGTGGTATAGGCGACTGTAGAATCTGAGGAGGTTGGGGGAATTGGTGCCTAACCGCAGAATAACTCGCCTGCTGGGCCGGTATGGCCGTGACAGGCGTTGGTGGACGAGAGGGGGGTTTATGCAAGACCGCCTGGTCATTAACGGGGTGATGGCCACTCTCGGCCGGAGGGGGGTGTCTGAGCGTTTTCTTTTTTTTCTCTTTTCGTTTTGCCTTTTCGTTCGCGTATCGATCAACCAATTAACTAACTTGTAGTCAACTGACTGATTGACGACGCGGGCGTGCCAGTCATATGCGTGACGATTCTATTGTGCGCTCACTCTGACCCATGTCGGGCGAATGTGAGGTTCGGTCGGGACCAGCAGTCCACCATACCATAAAGGTTATGGCGTTAATTACATCCCCCACGAGGAGGGAACACCTTTGATTAATTGTCGAGATATCGGGCTGTCGAAGCCGAAAAAAGGAACTACATGATGATTATTAGTTGAGGGACTTGCATCCTTCTGTGATTAGCATAAGAAATCATCCCATAAGTGGGAAAGGGATTGTAATGATGCGACGACACGATTCGGAACGAAACCGGTGCAGTGCGTGCGAAGACAGGGATCAAAACGCTTGAAACGGCGCCCTGAAACATAGGTAAAAGTTTAAAACGGCGCCATAACCGTAGGTAAAGGGGGCAGGCCGTTAAAACGGCGCGGGAAACTGGGGCGCGCCGGGAAGGGCGCGCCGGGAAGGGCGTGCCGGGAAGACCGCGCCGGGAAGGGCGCGCCGTTTTAAGGCGTGATCGCGCACGAACGCGTCGAATTAACCCGACTTCAAGGAGACATGAGTCTCGTTAGTTTATTCATGGATTTATTAAGATTTTGAATGGCTTTGAGAATTTATTAAGTCAATTGTTCGTGGAATCGGTGCCGAGTCATTTAAAGGGCCGAGTCACGGGCTCGTGTGAGGCGATTGTTCCGAGCTTAACTCGTTCGAGCCGAAATTTCGGCAGCATCTCCCCGTCCCAAAGGATGGTCGGGAAGACGCAGGGAGTACTCACGTGGCGGAGTAAACCCCTAAAAGCCGGGTGGCACAACGGCGGCCGGCAGACCCAAACGGATAGGAAAAACCCCGAGGGCTAGCCTGCTAGGGGTACCGAGTCCGTGGGTAACGGTGAGTGAGTGAGGTGACTCGATGTGGGAGCGAAAACCCCGAGGGCTAGCCTACGAGGGGCATGCAACCCAAATCACCACACTACTCGAGTCGGGACGACCGAGTAGAGAAGGGAGCCCCGAGGGCCAGCCTACGAGGGGCACACGCGTCTCACGGCCACCACAAAGTCCCTTAGAGACTGTGGATTTGAGATGTCGGGACTAACCCGTTTATTGTTCACTCATTGATCCATGGGAGATTCGTCACTGCTGGACGGTCCCCGGTGGACAGAGTACCATCAAAACTGAACAGTGGGGGATGTTCCCCCTCCCCGGGTTACTGATCCACCCTAATGAAGCAGTAGAACGGAGCTGTGAAATCATTCGCGTAACCAACAGGCCAGAACTAATGCCTGTGGATATACGTACGTTCATGCATATGCATGTTCACAAATCGAAGAAATATCCATCAAGGAATGTTCAGAAAATAATACGGGAATGTGGGGACGCCTTTATTTCCCTCTGTTCATAGTCGAGAACAGACAGGGCATTACGAGGGCGGCCCAAACAGGTTGGAGGAACCCATGTATTGACCCGCCTTACACGGTGAAGATTCCTAGCATTCGATCGGAAGAGAAAACCCCCGGGGAGGGGAATCAATGTAGCCCTTGCCATAGCAGGGCATAAAGCGTCGGGAAGATGAAACAGGAAGGAAATCATTCACACATGAAACCCACGGTGCTCTGCATTCATCCTCCACGGCGCCGGCATCATCGCACGGCACCGCTTCACCGGCTGTAAGAAGAAAAGGGGGAGCTAACAGGGAAGAAAGAGAAGCGTGGCATTTGGCCAGAGACTCACATTCCATTCCTATTCATTCATATGAAAAATACAGACAGACAAGTAGAGAATATACATTCCGGCACCGGCGTTGTCGCTCGGCCGCCGTTTCCATTAACAGAAGAATCCTATTACGACG